>CAUYQG010191163.1:0-10669 GCA_963574415.1 Tarsius wallacei | reverse complement strand
AAAAAAAAAAGAGTACAAAATTTTCCCACAAAAGCTCAGAAGAATAAGATGGTTTTAGTAGCAAGTTCTGCCAAACCCTCAATAGGTGCAATTTGCTCCCATAGAGCAAAAAAAAAAAGTTTCCCAACTGATTTTATGAGGCTGTTATAGTCTTGTTATCAAAAATATGAGGTGCATATGGGAAATAATATAGGCAAATTTTACTTATGAGCATAGATACAAAAAAATCCTAAAAAAAAAATCAGCAATTTCAACATATATATTAAAAAAATTGACTTAGGCCAGGCTCAGTGGCTCAGCCTGTCATTCTAGCACTTTGGGAGGCCGAGGCGAATGGTGTGCCTGAGCCTGCAGGTTCGAGATCAGTCCGGGCAACTTGGTGAGATCTCATCTCTGCAATAAATCAAAAATTAGCTAGATGTGGTAGCTCGTGCCTGTAGCTCTGGCTACTTGGAAGGCTGAGGTGGAAGCATCGCTGGAGCCCAGCAAGCAGGTCGATGCTGGGGTGGCCGTGAGCATGCCACTGCACTCCAGCCTGGGTGACAGAGTGAGACTCAACTCAAAGGAAAAAAAAATTAAAATAAATAAATAAAACATAAAAAATTGACTTAAAAGGAAACATTGGGGAAAAAGCTTTATGATATTGAATTTGCCAGTGATTTCTTGGCTATGACACAAATAGCACAGGCAACAAAAGAAAAAATAGATAAGTTGGATTCAATCAAAATTCTAAATTTCTGTGCCTCAAAGGACATCATGAACAGAGTCAAAAGGCATCCACAGAATGGGGGAGGATATTTGGGAATGACATATCTGGTAAGGGATTAATATCCAGTATACATAAAGAACTGAGACCCCCCCACAACAAAAAACCATCCCATTTACAAAATGGGCATTGTCTTGTGCAGACCTTTCTCCAAAGATCGACAAACCCAAATGTCCATTGATGGTAAAGAAAATTGTATACGTACAATGAAATATTATGCATCTTCAAGAAGGAATAAAATTGATACATGTTATGACACAGATGAACCCTGGAGTTATGCTAAGTAAAATTAGCCAGATACAGAAGTATAAACATTGAATGATTCATTTCTTTGAAGTACCTGGCACAGTCCAATTCATAGAGAAGAAAGCAGAATGGTGGTCACCAAGGGCTGGGGGTGGGGGGAGAAGGGGGAATTATACTTTGATGGACACAGAGTTTCAGTCTGGGATGATGCGAAAGTTCTGGGAAATGACAGTGGTAATGGTTACATGAAACATGCATATATTTAATGCTACTGAACCGTACACTTAAAAATGATCAAAATGAAAAAAAAAGATCAAAATTATTTTATAAACATATCCTTCTTCTCTTCCCAAATTGTGACTTACCCAGCACAAAACAAGACAAATAAACCCATGAAAAGAAGCTTGGTAAATGACAAAGGTAGAAATATACATGAAGAAAGGGGAGATTAGTCAATGAATTGTGCTGGGACCGCTGGTTATCCTTATGGGGAGAAATAAAATCAGGTTCCTAGTCGTCAAAATAAATGTCACATGGTTTAAAGACTTTAAAGTAAAGAGCACATTTTAGACAGAATCTTAAAAAAAAAAAAGTGGTAGAGGGTACTAATATTTAAAAAACCCCAAATATCAAAAGACACAAGGTAGAAAAAGGTAAAGAGCTTGAGGAAGGATATTTATAATCCACGTAAAGAGAACAAAGGAATGGTAGGCGGAATATAAGTTTATTACTTTTATACACAAAAAGATACTCCAGTGGAAGAGGTGTGATAATTCATTGAGGGAGAAATGAGAATGACCAATGAACACTTGAATTCTCACAAGTAATTAAATGAATGAGACACGATCTCACAGAATTAAAACAAGGAGAGAAAAATCATTTCCTACTTCTTGGTGTGGTGAATTGTGATGTCTACGAACACCAAATAATCTAGTGTGTGGGGATACTGGGACTTATAAATTGCCCTCAGGAGAGTGACATACTCCTCATCAGTGGTGCCACTG
Organism: Tarsius wallacei; assembly: GCA_963574415.1. NCBI lineage: Eukaryota > Metazoa > Chordata > Mammalia > Primates > Tarsiidae > Tarsius > Tarsius wallacei. The sequence goes on along the minus strand of CAUYQG010191163.1, from coordinate 8,653 downwards.
TAGAAAGTGGCTCGCTCCCTCGCAGGGAAGCCAGAGTTCAACACGCTCCACAGAAACCAAGCACATGTGTGTGAGGGCGCAGGGCAGCCATGAGACACTAATTTGTAGATAATAAAAAAGTGGAAATAAACTCCTTCTCAAAGAACTGATTAAGTCTGGTCCATTCACAACAAAAAAACTGTACAGTGATGAAAATAATCTACATTTGCCAATCTAGATACATCTCAAAAGCAACGGGTAGTTGTAAAACAATATGCACATGATCACACTCATATAAAATGTTAAGCGTCAAAACAATATTTAACAGTCTATGGATAAACATGACAGCAAGGATATAGACACACGAAAAGTACAAACACTTTACACTGACCTTGGGACGATGGCTGACTCTGGGGATAGAGGGAAGGTGAGGATTAGACAGATCAGAGGGCGTCAGAAAGGAAGGATCCAGCAGAATAAAGCTGATCTAGAACGGAGTTGGCATATTTTTTTGGCAAAGAGCTAGAAAGTAAATATTTTAGGCTTTGCAGGTCAAGAGGCAAAATCAAAATTATTACATAGGTACCTTATTGGGGCTCAAAGTTAGTGTCTCCTATCATCAAAACTGAATCCGAGTGTTGGATTTTTTTAACTATTCAATCACGTCAAAACCTTCACGCTTGCAGACCACCCAAAAGCAGGCAGCGCTGGATCTGGTCCGTGGGCCACAGTCCTGATCCACTTTCTGTGGTGACAGAGATGCTCTCCATTTCCCTGTTGCCCAGTATGGTCACCCTACCCGCATGTGGCTGGTGGTTCTTTGAGGAGTGGTTACTAGGACTGGGAAAGCGAATTTTTAATTTTAGGTTAGGCCATCCACTCCAGGGTTTCCACAAGTAGAAAGAATAGGTATAAAGGGAGAGGTGGAAACAAACAGAACAGGAGACTGACAGGAGAGCAAGACTGTGAATCAGCCACTCGGGGGACATGCACCTGCAGGGTGAGGAAAAGGACGGCGCGACTGATATGAAATGAAGGGTGTGGAGAAGCAGTCAAGAAAATCTGAGATCAGGACTGGAAGAGTCACCCGACAAAAGCAGCCTTTGTTCGTCCTGGACGGAGACTGCACAATGGGAAGCTGGAGCGCCATGCCAGGCGGGGGATGGCAGGGGAGGCGGGGAATTTCTTGGCAATGACGCGGAGAACACCGTGGAGCGGAAGAACTGTCCAAGGACGGGAAACACGAAGGCCAGAGTGACCGTCAGGTAGACTGTCAGCCTTTGATAGTTAAGGAACAGAAGGAAAACAATCGCTAGTCTATGCAACTTTATTGCTCTTTAAAAATAGATACCTTACAGTGCTTTAAAATTTAAAGAGATATAAGGTATATATAAGTATACATGCCAAATTTTTTGAACTAATTCCCTGTCACCGATTGGTAAAAAAATACAGAAAAATCCTTATTTACACATTTAACACTTGAGATTTTCAACTAAATTTACAGCTATCCTGAAAGTCCGTGACATCTGTGATTTTACTAGGCATCACTCTGAACAAGACACTTAAGCCTGGGATACAGAACCTGTCGCTTACCTAGTCCCTGAGCCTCAACAACCAATAATTTCTCAAATCATAATCCCATACACATTTCATCTGAAAATTAAATACTAGTGGCATGAGAGATTCATGAATGACTCAGGGCATACCCTCCTGTGAGGGTCAAGAATTTACTTTGCTTCACTCGGCCGGGCTTGGTGGTCAGCCTGTCATCCCAGCACTTTGGGAGGCAGAGGCAAGTGGACTGCCTGAGCCCGCAGGTTCAAGACCAGCCTAGGCAACTTGGCAAGACCTTGTCTCTGCAAAAAATAAATTAAAAAAAAATTAGCTGGGCATGGTAGTGCATACCTATAGGTTCCAGCTACTTGAAGGCTGAGGCAGAGGGATCACCAGAGCCCAGTGGGTTGACACTGGGGTGGCCATGAGTGTGTCACCGCACTCCAGCCTGGGCAACGGAGTGAGACTCCAACTCAAAAAAAAGAATTTACTTCACTCAAATGCTATATAAACGGTTTCAAAAAATCCTCACCCTGTCTTAGAAAATAATTCACTCTTGTGTCTCCCCACTTAAGGGAAAGATAAATATACTAGAAGCTTTTAATTAAAATTTGAGTGATCATTTTAACTTCTAAAATGTTGGCATAAGACGCATTTTGACTAAATTAAGGGGCTTAGGCAGCATAAGAAATCTAAAAAATTTTAGTGCTTGAGTCCAACTATTTATATTTAAAAGAAAAAATAAATTAAACTTTCATTTAAGATAAGATATCCCACTTGAAGCCTAGTTTTTAGAAATGTTGAAGATGTCGGGTCCTGTCCAGGGGATGCTCTGGCAACAGCTCGATTTGCTGTGGACTGACTCACAGATCCTCTGTGCGAGCAACAGGAGGGATGGAGGAGGGGTCACAAGGTCGCCAACAACAGCGTCACTGTATTTGCTTCACACGCTTTTTAGAATGCCGCCGCGAATCCCTTTTCTGCTTGAAAATAGGAGAATCCAAAAGCCCCAGATCTGTGAAAGGGTCTCCTCTCCTCAGCTTCCTGTAAGGGTGAAAACAGACCTTGGGTGTAGCATAAGCAACCCAGTGACAACCGAGTCTTCAGTTTGAGGTTCCTGGAAACACGACAATCTGAATGTTTCCACTTCAGCTTTTTACATGCGATTTTTGTATTTCAACTCACTCTTGAACACAGCTCCAAGACCTCACCCCCCCCACGGAGCATTAAACAGGGGCCCCCACAAATCACTCACGAAGCAAGAGTGGGCTCCTTGTAGTTCACGCTGGCTGTGCACCTGCGCTTAGGCAGAGACGCGGCTGGGCTTGCTTTACTCTTTTCCGGTGACAGAGAAAGTCTCTTGGCCGTCGCTACAGGATGCAAGGGGACATTGGTGACATCCCTCAGGCAAAAATGAGGTGACTGGAGAGTTTCAGGTGGTGTACCTACAAAAACAACCTGTACTGAATGTGGTTCAAAAAAACCCACAGGAATTCAAGTTACCCTCAAGTCTATATACCAACTGTATACAAAATCCAGCCTTTAATAATAAAGATTTTTTTTTAACGTTTTCATCACTTTTTTTCTCTCTTCCTTTCAAACCAGACAATGTTGCAATACTAATCACGGTAGATGTGAAGAACTGATATGACAGAACGCTTTACTAAAATGTAAAATTCTTCTGGGATAGCTTGGGCATAATAAATTAGTTTAACTGGAATTTCATTTTAGGCACGACTTGCCACTTAGAATCACCAAGGCCTCTCTATCTCTTTCAATACAAAAGTGGATCAAGGAGAGGCTTTCTATTGTCTCATAAAGCCACTTAACTCCTCCTGTGAGATAAGCGAGATCTCTAAGTCGCAGCCTCCATCTAAACCAGGGGAAAAGGGCTTCCCGCTGTTACGTCAAGCTGGTGCGTCAGCAAGTTACCCAGTGTTTGCCTACCACAAGCACCCAAGTGACTGCACTTTGGAGCGGCATCCACACCGGAGGCGGGTGTCCAGCACACGGTGCAGACGCTGCAAGACAATCTCCTCAAACAGCTCGAGAGCAGACCACACCCCCCACAGCTGACCTGTAGCCGAGGTGACCTTCTGCTGACCACCCTGGGGCTATCTGGGTTTCCGTTTGTCCTCACGTAGGTTGTGCTCTATTGATTGTTCCAACTTGCAGTTTTAGAAACACGTCTAAGCAACAATATCAGATTCACTACCTCTTCTGGAATAATGCCTCTCAGACTTCCATGTGTGTGTGAGTCTTCTTGTCAAACAGCTTGTTGAAAAGATGCAGACTGGGCTTGAGGGTCGGGGGTGGGGGGGCTGAGATTCTGATTTCTAGTCAGGGTCCAGGTGGTGCTGATACTAGGAATCTGGGACCAAACTCTGAATGATACTATATTTAGATTTTTTTTTCTTTTAAAAACTCATTATGAGCATCTCGAAATGTACACAAAAAGATGGTGGCCACAGTATAATGAGCTACGGGTTACCCAGCTTCAACAATTACCAACACTTTGCCCATACTGTTTGATTTATCCAGACATCATTATGGAATATTTTTTAAAAGTTATTTGCACGCCACCACTGCCTAACTGGTCAACTTGGGAAGTCGCTTCACTTTTTCAGGCTTTAGTGCCCTTATAAACAAAATAAGCATGGTGACACCAGCTTCGCAAGTTTGTTCTGAGGATCAAATAAAATAATGTGACAATATTTTGAGACTGACACGACCTGACTGTATGTGACGGTTTCACCACATGATCCAAATTTCCTGGATGAGGCCTTCTGTGGACAGTGCCGGCTGTATCCCCAGCACTGGAACCAGGCCCCCTTCGATCTAACACGAACAAGACTTTCTGAGCCTGGTAGTTAGATGTTTCCCAAGTGTCTGGCGGAAGAGTCCTAAGCCTGTCATTGAGGAAACAATTCTTGGCCTTATCAGGCCACCTTCGCTAACTAGAAAATTATTTTAAGTCACAGTTCTTGTCACATTAAACATAAGGCAAAGCCACTAAAATGACAAGTCCCTGGATGCCAGCTTGATTCCACTTTCAGGGGCTATTTCAGGCAAGGGCGTAAAAGGGAAGATTCTTATTCAACCCAACTCCACAGAAAAGTCCCCCTGCCCCTGGTGGCCACCTTCGCTTAGCAGGAAATGCTGTCCTTCCCCATAATAAGTGATGCCTGCATCACAGAAGATCTAAATTAGCCAGATGTAGGTTAGAGCCACACAAGGGACCCCCTCTAATCAGACCCGTAACTCCCCCAGAGGGGCAGGCGGCAGTCCCCAAGCTCCCCGAGAAGCAGACGGTCAGAAGCACCATGCCTGCGCGAGAGAACGACCATCCAGCATCGGCTGGAGGCCAGGACGCGACAAGCGCGCAGGCCACTTACCAGGCTACTTACCGGCAGGAGCTGCCGCCGGCTGCGGGCCCTCAGCCCCCCTCTCCGGGGCAAACCTCAGGGCCCGTCTGGAGGGCGGCCGGGCGGCCGGTCTCCCACCTGAATTGCCGGCGGGGCTCGGGGCAGACTTGCCAGGGGGCAAATAGAGGTCCCCGGAATCGTCCCCGGACCCATCAGACTCTTCCACAGACTCGCGGGCGCTCACGTCGGGCTCCCGGCCGCCTTGGTCCCCGTGGGAGGCGCCGCTCGGCTTCTGTCGGAAAGGAGTGAGGTGCACGCCCTCCTCCAAATTAAAGTTGTAGGCATCGTCGGGGCCCACGGGCCTGTCCCGCTTTGCGCGGGGAGCAGGCCTTTTGTTCTGGCTTCTGTTCTGGCGACGCCGCCACGTGGGCTTCGACCTCCTCCTCCTGGGAGCTCTCCGTCTCGCTTGTCTTCCTCGTCCTCGTGCGTCTCTCGGCTTGCTTTTGGTTTGTCCGGACTTAGATTCTAGAATGACTTCTTCTGTTCTAGCTAAACTTCCTGGGGGATTCCGCTTTGGTGACGAGTTAATTTGGTCCTTGTTCCAGCGACAAACACGTTGCTGAACGTTTTCAGGCATGTGCTCCAGCGGATCTACAAACCCAGTTCTTTCTGATTCAAAAGGCTGCCCCGCCGGATGACTGGCTTCAAAGTCGTCCAAGCTATCAGACTGGCATAGACTACTGCAGTCTTTCTTTAGAGTGCCACGCCGGAGAGACACAGTTTTGGGTAAGAAATCGGTAGGCATCACTTCACCTGAACCAAGATCGAATCCCAGCGTGTCACGGGAAACAGCGGCTATTTGCTCTGAGAATTCAAAAAACAAATGAGAGCAACAGTTTTACTTTGGAATTTACACTGGAATTCCAAGAATTTTAGAATTCAGTTAAAAGTGGAATGACAGAAGAGTCATTCTGTGGTTTTCCTACATTTACTGTAAGTAATTACATGCCTGGAATTTACGATTACCATCTGTTTACTCGTCCCTGATCAACTGATGGCTTATATCTGGCCTGTGAAGGAACCTTACGCAGGTTGAGTATCCCTCACCTGCAAATCCGAAATCCAAAATGTTCCCACATCTGAACCTTTTTGAGTGCAGACACGACGCTCTGAGAAAATGCTCATTTTGGATTTCGGATTTTCAAATTGCTGAACTGGTATAATGCAAATATCCACAAAGTGGAAAAAACCCAAGCATGGGCTTTTTGTGTTTTTGGTTTCAATCAAGTGAATAGTCTGTATGCATCACAAGTACAGATTCAGAGACATGGAGCCTCAGACTACCAGTGGACAGTGGGGAAGGGGGAGCTGGACTGTCCTGAGAAACACGAGTCAGATATAGAGGGCCGGAAGGCTTCTCAGGTAAGAAGCGCCACCTGTCCTGTCAGGAAAAGTGAGGACGTCAGTCTGGTTTTACATGCGCAAATGTGTTGCTTCTTTGAAGCTCAGTTCAAGCAGACGGGACTGATATTTAAGGGCAGAGATGCAGCCACTTAAAAGCAGCGGGAAGGACAGGGCTCTGAGTTCTGTGGGAGTCTACACGTGCACCCCTACCCTCTGGGCTCCATCCCGTGAGACACGTGACCCCCTTGAGTCTCTGAGAACGGGACCGATGTGCTTGCATTCCCAGGGTGCTGTGAGGGCTCAGTGAGATCACATGTGTAAAATGCCCAGCTCAGAGTCTGACACACGTAGGGCTCAGTCAATTGCTGCCACAGTTATAGCCATAGATTCAGATGACAGGTTTGGCACAAGGAAGGGAAGTGTTTTAAAACTTTAACGCTTCGTTATTCTGGGCAAAATAAACAGATTCGCTTTAAGCCAAATACCAGACGAGCAGATTTTAAAAGGCAAGAAAAAGGAATTGGAAAATTTTAATGATTCTTGTTTCCAAAGATCTGATCTTGCCCTTAATACTGTTTTTAGATTTGCAGTTGAATTACCTTGTATTTGAAATGATTCTCTTTGTCCTGGAAGGTCAGTTTCTTCAAGAGGACCTTGCCTTAGAAAATATCAATAAAAAATAGAAATTTATTTAACGATTATGTACATTTGTTTAATGTAAATTATAAGGTTTTTTCTTTCCTTTGGTATCATTTCATAATTCTATTGAAATCAGTGCATCTGTCTTGTAGCAAAGGAAACCAAGACTACTTATGCTGATTAGATGAAGATTGGTTTGTTACGACTGGCATTCAACTCTCACTTGAAGAACATACCACGTCAGATAGTCCCACCTAAAAACACGCACCTCTATTTCATGGAACTGATGAAACAGCCAATCAGAACCGACTTACACATTTTTGAAACATACTTTGACTACTCAGCTCTTTAGAAGCCTGCTTTATCATTAGCAGAGCTGTGATCTGTTGGTAATGCATAATTTTAGGGTGCTTAAATACTAACTCTTCTGAAGTTGTTTAGTGCTTTCACTCTCTTTTTTTTTTTGAGTCAGAATCTCACTCTGTTGGCTGGAGTGCAGTGGCACAATTATGGCTCATTACAGTCTTGACCTCGTGGGCTCAGGTGATCCTTTCTCCTCAGCTTCCCAAGTAGCTGGGATTATAGGTGTGCACCACCACCATACCCAACTAACTTAAAAATAATTAAGGTTTATGTTATGTTGCCTAGGCTGGACTCGAACTTCTAAGCTCAAGCAATCTTCCTGCCTCGGTCTCCTAAAGTGCTAGGATTACAGGTATGAGCCACTGCACCCGGCCAACACTGTTCATTTCTTTGAAAAATCTTGTTGTTCTGTTTGGTTCATGAAACAAGAAATTTTCTTTATGCTCTGATGCTGTTACAGGCAGTTTCATTCTGATTGTAATTTCATTCTTTATTCTCTGTAGAGAATTTTCCACTCTAGATATAAAAAATTAAACAGATTTAGGTAACAGGTAAAGAGCTGTGTTAACAAGTACTTTAGAAATCTTACAAAAACTAAATTACCGCCTCTTTTTGCCCATAACAAAAAACTACTGATGATTAAAAGCCATCTAAAGAGGCAGAAATCTTATTTGTGGTTACATCTGTGAGGAGCAGACAGCCTTGAGGGGGACACACAGGAACCGTCTGTGGCCATAGTTCTCACTCAAGGGCAGTCGCACTCTCAGGGGTTCCTTGGCAGCATCCGAAGGGATGTCCCCGGCATTGAGTGCACGGAGGCTGAGGACGCTGCTGAACGCCCTGCAGCGCATGACAGCCACAGCAACAAAGACTCATCGTCCATAGCGCTAACAGGAACAAGGCCAAGGGCCCAGGCTAGCAAGGGCAATGCCCAGTCTCTTCACTGCAGTTTGAACTCCACACATTAAACTCACCAAACTGCATGAATACAATCTACCCTTTTTGCTGTATGTAATTAAGTCTCAGTGATTCACAAGCAAATAACTAAGTACCTTTGACCCACGAGATGGGAAAGGGTGTATGAGGTCTGAAAGATGAGACGGATCACAAGATAGGGTGGCAGCTGTGCTAAGATAGAGTATGTGCAGGCCTGGCAGATTCTAGCAAGGATTCTTATTCCCAGACGTTAAAGAAACAGCTAAATATGGGACAAGGAAAGCCTCAGCTTGGCTTCATATAATAGAATTTCAACACATCAAATGTTCTTAAACACATTCTTAGTAGAGAGAGCACCAGGCTGCAAATATAAGAGCTGATATGATGCAAACTTCCTCTCATAAAAAGATCAC
>CAUYQG010191160.1:0-17907 GCA_963574415.1 Tarsius wallacei | reverse complement strand
AGTTGGTTGTAGGTTAGGTGCTTTATTTCTGGGCTCTTTATTTTGTTCTATTGATTTATGTGTCTATTTTTGCACAAGTACCTTGCTGTTTTGATTACTGTAGCCTTATAGTAAAATTTGAAATCCAGTAATGTGATGCCTCTGGCTTTAGTATTTTTGTTTGTTTGTTTTTCCAGAGACATATTTATTGTTCCTTAAGTGAGGAGAGCAGATTCCTTGGGTGCCTGTAGTGTGGATGCTTGGGACACTCTCTGTCTCAACCAACCCCTGCCATAGCTGTCCAGAATGCCAATCTCTTTTTATTTGAATTGAATTGAATTGAATTTGAGCTGTAGGGTGCATGTGAAGATCTAATACATAAGTAAATTCAGTGCAGGTGAGGTCTGGGCATCTAGTGAGCCCTCTCTCCCTCTGGCAGTGGGCCAGAAACCCAGTGTGTGACTGTGTGCCCCTTATTCTTCCTCCTTCCTTTCCTCCCTCCTTTATAAGTGTCAACCAGCATCCGTTCTTTTCGCTTTGTGCCCATGTGTCTAGTAATCATGGCCCACTTGTGAGTAAGAACACAGTATTCAGGATGTTTTGGGTTTTTTCTTTGATAGTTTAGTTAGAATGATGTTCTCCAGTCTCATCCATGTTGCTGTAAAGAACATAATTTTGTTTTTTTTTATGGTTGTGTATTATTCCATCATGTAGATTTACCATATTCTCCTTATTCAGTCCAATTTTGATGAGCATCTGGCTTGGTTCCATGTTTTTGCTATTGTTAAAACATACATGTACAGGTATCTTTTTGGTAGAGCGATTTATGTTTCTCTGGGTATATTCTCAGAAGTAGGATTGCTGGACCATATGGTAGCTCAATTTTCAGTTTTTTGAGAAAAGAAAACATACTGCTTTCCACAAAGTTTACAGAAATAGAAAAAACACTAAAATTTATATAGAACCACTAAGGATTAAAAAAGCCAAAGCAATTCTGAGAAAGCCAGAGATATCACACTTTCTAATTTCCAACTATGTTACAAAGTTACAGATTTTAAAACAGTAAAGTACTGGCATAAAAACAGACATGCAAATGAATAGAACAGAAGAGAAAGTCAGAATACAGTAGTCTCCCCTTTATTCATGGTTTCATTTTCTACAGTTTTAATTACCCATGTTCAACTATGATCTGGAAATATTAAATAGAAAATTTCAAAAGTAAACAATTTATCAATATTAAATTAAGCACCATTCTGGGAACCAGCTTGCATTCTATCAGCAGTGTAGAAGTGTTCCATTTTATCCATAGCTTCATCAACACTGACTTTTTTCTTTTTGCTTACGATTGCTTTGGCTACTTTAATTCTTTTTTGCTTCCTTATTAATTTGCTTTTTTAAAATCTTTTTCTAGATCTATGAAAAATGAAACTAGTGGTTGATAGGGATTGCATTGAATCTGTAGATTGCTTTGGGCAGTATGGACATTTTAATGATAGCGAGTCTTCCAATTTATGAGCACAAAATGTTTTTCCATTTTTTGTGTCATCTTTAATTTCTGTCAGCAGTGTTTTCTAGTTCCTGTTGTAGGGATTTTTCATCTTGGTAGATGTATCCTCATATATTTTATATTTTTTATCTTTGTCCATTAAAAAATTAGATTATTATTGTTGTTACTGTTTCTTTTGAATTGTAGGAGTTTCTTATATATTTTGCATAGTATTTCCATAGCAGATATATGGTTTGCAAATATTTTCTCTCTTTCTATAGGTTGCCCTTTCACTCTGTTGATTGTTTTCTTTGTTGTACAAAAGATTTTAGTCTGATGTAGTCTCACTCATCTATTTTTGCTTTTGTTGCTTATGCTTTTGATGTCCTAACCAAAAAACTGTTTCCAATACCAGGATTAAAAGGCTTTTCTCCTAATAATAACATAGAACAATCATGACACTATACTATAATAAAAGTTATGTGAATGTAATTTCCATCTCTCTATCTTGAAATATTGTAGTGCACTCACACTTCTTCTTGTGATCTATCAATCTGATAGTTACTAAGTGCTAACAGGTGTGTAATGCATATACCATGGATATGATAGACAAAGGGATGGTTCATGTCTGGGGTGGGACAGGGCAGGAAGGTGTGAGATATTTATCATGGTGCCCAGAGTGGTGCACGATTTAATATTGATAAATTGTTTACTCTTGAAATTTTCTATTTAATATTTCCAGATCATAGTTGAATATGGGTAACTAAAACAGTGGAAAATGAAGCCATGAATAAAGGAGAGACTACTGTTTTCTGACATTCTATTCTATTCTATTGGTTTACATGTCTGTCTTTATGCCAGTACTTTACTGTTTTAACATCTGTAGCTTTGTAATATAGTTGTAAATTAGAAACTGTGATGCCTCTAGCTTTCTTTTTTTCTCAGAATTGTTTTGGCCTTTTGAGTCTTTAGTGGTTCTGTATAAATTTTAGTGCTTTTTCTATTTCTGTAAAAATGTCATTGGGATTTTGATGGGGATAGTGTTGAATTTGTAGATCACTTTGGAGAGTATGCACATTTGTAACAATAGTGAATTATTCAGTTCATAAACATGCATGTTTCTCTACTTATTTGTATCTTTTTTAATTTTTAAAATCATTGTTTTTTAGTTTTCAGTTTGCATGTTTTTAATCTACTTGGTTAAGTTAATAGAACAGACAAGTAATATTAAAGAGATTAAATTAGTAGCTAAATATCTCCCAACAAAAAAGTCTTACTGTAAGCCTTAAAAGTAAGTTAATAGATATAAACACTATAAAATAATTAAAATGAAATAAAGACTTTGCTGGTGAACTCTACCAAACATTTAGAGAAGAATTAATGTGAATCCTTCTCAAACTATTAAAAAAAATTGAAGAGGAAGGAACAATTTCAAACCTGTATTAAATTGCCAGCATTACACTGATACCAAGGCCAGGCAAGCACACTACAGGTAATGAAAAGTGCAGGCCAATATCCCTGATAAATGTATATGCAAAAATCTTCAGCAAATTAAATTCAACACTACACTCCAATGGTTATACACTGTGATTATTTTTCTTCCTACATCTTTCCATCACATTAATAGATTTAATGTATAATAGGGAATTTCAAAGGGAAAAAAAAACTGAAGGTATGAGACCTTATTTAAGCGAATGTCTCTAAATAAAGACAGAAAGGAAGAAAAAAATCCCCACAAAACACCAGAAGAAATTTTAGTCATTTGTCTCTACAGCTACACCGAACTAACACTGCCCAACTCCTAGTCACGTAAGCATAAGTCCTCATGCTAAAGACCTGTGTACTTCAATTCCTTCTACACAGCACATTATGTTCATTTTTTTCTACATAGTACACTATGTTCAACCTTCAATTCAAAATTGTGAAGATACTATAAGACAAAAAAATACAGTTGGAAGAGAAAGAGCAATTGTCGGAGTCAGACTTAGGTATGGCAGACATTTTTAAATTATCAAATTGAGAATTTAAAACCATTACGATTAGTATGCTCAAAACTCTAATGGAAAAAGTGGACAACATGCAAAATCAGATGGCTAAACTAAGCAAGAAGATATAAACTTTATTTAAAAATTCTATAAAAGAATGAAAAGGAAAGACTAGATAGACATAAAAAAACTGAAAAATGAAGAAGTGATTCATATACTAGACACAGTAAAAAAATCAGTGAGCTTGAAGAAATATCAGTAATAATTTCTAAAACTGAAATGCGAAGATGAAAAAAGCAAAAAGAATGAAACAATATTTGAGGACTGTGGGACAATTAAAAAGGAAAAACATATATATAATAAAAACATTGGAAGAAGAAAAGAGAAAGGGACCAAGAAGTATTTGAAGTAATAATAATTGAGAATTTTCCAAAAACAATGACAGACCCCAAAAGATATATTCAGGAAACTCAGAGGACACAAAGCAGGATAACTACCAAAAAATTTGTACATAATCATACATTCTAAATACAGAAAAATCAAAGACAAAGAAAAATGTTGAAAGAAGGCAGAGAAAAATGTTATCTGTAGAAGAGCAAGGATAAGAATTATGTTAGACTTCTCTTCAGAAGTCATGCAATAAGAAGATAGTGGAGTGAAATGAAGTTTTGAAAGAAAAAATAAACAACAACAACAAAACCCCAGCAGGCTAGAATTCTGTATCCAATGAAATTATTCTTTAAAATGAAGAAGAAATAATGACTTTACGCAAACAAAAAATGTAGAAATCTGCCTCCAGTAGTCTTCCTTGAAAAAAATACAAAAATACATTTTTCAGAAAAGAAAAACAACATCGGCTAGAAAATTGGATTTATATTATAAAGGGAAGAGTGTTAAAGAAGAAATGTTTGGATGAAAGCATATTTCTATTCTTACTTTATTTTTTTATAAAGATGTGGCATACAAGTCAGGATTGGTACGTAAATTGTTTATGTGCAGGTGAAGTTTGGGCCGCCAACTGGTCCTCACTTCCACTGGTTTAGGATCAGGTCTCCTTAGTGATGTTATGTACTCCTCCCCTGGCAGTGTCTTGCTACTGTCAATTATTCTTTTGTAGTATTGTGATCAATGTTCAGGACCAACTTATGATTGAGAGCATGTGGTATTCAGTTCTTTGTGTTGTATTTTCCTTTTTTGTTAGACATAGTAATAATAATTCATTCAGTGAGTATAGCTTATGGAAAAGTGACTTGAACAACAGCAATGTTATAAGGGATAGAAGAAAATAATTGAGAATAGTTTGTTGTAAGTTATATTATATGTGAAGTAGTTCAGTCTCATTTAAAAGTGGACTTGAAATAGTTGTAAATGTATATTTTAAACTTTGGGGCAATTACTAAAAATATTTTTTAAAACATATAATTGAGATGCAAAGGGAGGATAAAAATTGGAATTACATAAAATGCTTAATACCCAGAGAAGGATGAAAAAAAAAAGTGAGAGAGAGAAAAACAAAAGAAAAAGATCAGTAAATAATAGAAAAGAATAAAAACATGATATCTATTAGCCAAACTATAAGAATGGATAGAAATAAAAAGATCCTACTATGTATTATCTATTTAAAAAATTACTTTAAATATAAAGACACAGATAGGTTAAAAGTAAAGGAATAGAGAAAGATAAACCATGCTAACAATAGGCAAAATAAAGCTGTAGTAGCTATATGAATTTCAGACAAATAGACTTCAGGACAAGAAAAATTACCAGGGACAAATAGCAGAATTAAATAATATTAAAAGATACACTTCTCCAAAATATATGATAATCTTTTATAAGTATGTTCCTAAACACAAATAAGCAAAATATACCAAATAGTGATTTAAAAAATGCCAGGAGAAATAGAAAAAACCCAGTATTGTAGTTGGAGAATTCAACACCCCTCTTCCAGTATTTGATAGATACCACAGGCAGAAAATCAGAAAGTCTGTAGTTAAATGAAACAGCACCCGATCAACTGGTTCAAATCGACATTTATAGAAAACTTTATCCAACAACAGCAGAATACACATTCTTTTCAATCTTACATGGAACATTCATCAAGATAGACTACATACTGTGCCATAAAATGCAACTTAACGAATGTAAAGGAATAGAAATCATGCAAAGTGTCCGCTTGGAAAACAATGAAATTGAATTGAGATTGCAGCAGAAAGATAGCTGTAAAACACTCAGATGCTTTGAAATTACACAGCATATGTCTAAATGACACATAGATCAAATAAGATGTCTCAAGGGAAATTTTAAAATATTTTTACTAAATGAAAATACCTCTTATCAAGACTTTAAGATGCAGAAAAAGCAGTGTTTAGAAGGAAATTTATAGTTTTGAACTCATGTATTAGAAAAGAAAATTAAAAATCAATCTTTTTTTGAAAATCAGCTTTAATGAGATAGATTTCATATGTGTGCAATTCTTCATTTAAAATGCACAATTTAATAATTTTTAGTATATTCGCAGATTTTTGGATATATCACCACAGCTAATTTTTTTTAACATTTTCATCACTTCCAGAGGAAACATCATATCCTTCAGCTACAACTTTGTAACTTCTCATCCCCTCCTTCTACTGTCCCCAACTCTAAGCATACACTGATTTAATTTCTATATCTATAGATTCACTTATTCTGGACTTTTACATAAGTGAAATCGTAAGTATATGAACTTTTGTGACTGGCTTTCTCCACTTAACAATGTTTTCATGTTTTCAAGTTTTAATCAAGTTATAGTATGTATGAGTATGGATATAATAGACTTTGTTTATCCATTTATCTGTTGATGGACATTTAAGTTGTTGCCATCTTTTGAGTGCCATGAATAATTCAGTTGTGAATAAGTTCTTGGATGAAAGCATATTTTTATTTTTCTTGAGTATATATCTAGTAAAGAAATTTCTAGTAGAGACACTCCACATTTCATTATTTGAGAAACTGCCAGACTGTTTTCCACACTGGCTGCACTGAACATTTTACATTTCTACCAGCAGTGTATGAAGATTTAAACTACTTTTTATCTTCACCAACACTTGTTATTATCTGTCTTTTTGAATTTCACCATCTTAAGTGGGCATAAAGTTGTATCTCAATGGAATTTTAATTTGAATTTCCCTAATGACTAATGACGTTGGACATCTTTTCATGTACTTATTGTTTATTTGAGGAAAAAACCTATTTAGATCCTTTCCCATTTGTCAAAATCAATTTCTTTCCTTCTATTATTGAGTGGTATAGTTATTCTAGATACAATTTCTTTAAGAGATATATGATTTATAAGTGTTTTCTGCCAATCTGTTGGTCTTTGCTGATGGTCTTCTTTACAGCACCAAGGATTCTAATTTTGATGCGATCTAATTCATCTACTTTTTTTCTTTTGGTGCTTGTGATTTTTGTATCATATCTAAGAATTCTTTGCCAAACCTAGGATCGTAAAGATTTATCACTGTACTTTCTTCTAAAGTTTTTTATAGTTTGACTCATGCATTTAGGAGCTAAAATAATCTAAAGATTCACCCTAGGAAACTATAAAAAGAACAGTAAATATCCAAAATAAGCCAAAGAAAATTAAAAAAAAATAAAGCAAAAATCAACAAATTAAAAACAGGAAACCAGTAGAAAAAAATTAATAAACTCAAAAGCTGTTTTTTTTAAAGATGAATTTTACAAACATCTCTCTAGATTAACTAAGAAAAAAAAGATACAAATTGCTAATGACAGATTATCACTACTGATGCCATGAGGATTAAAAGAAGAATAAAGAAATAAGAAATACTGTAAATAACTCTATGCCCACAAATTTGATGACTTAGATAAAATTGACCAATTTGTTGAAAGACAGCATTTGTCAAAAGTTATAAAAATTATATAAATAATCAGGATTGGCCTAAAACTATTAAATATTTTGAATCAATAATTTAAAATCTTCTAAAACAAAAAACAGCAGACCTAAATAGGTTCACTGGTGAATTCTATTGAATGCTTAAGGAAAAATTATACCAGTCCTCTATAATGTCTTCCAGAAAATAGAAGCAAAGGGAATACTTTCAAACTCTATTAATTTTGAAAAATCTACTAGATTGTGGGGAAAGATAGACTACAGACTGAAACAAACAAATCTCACTGTATTATATATGGATCACATCACCACACTGAAGGGGTTGAGGGGGAAGCTGACTTATCTATATGGCAATGGAAAATGTGTTCAAGTAAGATGGCTGACTAGAAACTCCTAGTATTTGTCCCCCTCACCATGACTGCCAGAACAACAAACAGACAATTACATTATCACAGAAATAACCAAAGGAGAGTGCCAAAGTCCATTAGAAGAGTAACAGAAACCCTGGTAAACACAGAGACTCTGGATAGCCACATAAAAACAGAACAAACTGTCAAGCCTTTATCACCCCATCCCCTAATCAGGATCTGCCAGGAGGTCATTTTTCCTATGGTAGGGAGGTAAGCAAGAGAATCTCAGCAATCCCTGTCAACAACTTTGATACCTTATGATGTCACCACTGTGGTCTCTTTCAGTCCTCACAGGCACTAAGCCCAGCTGAAGAAACTGATTGGAAGCCACATATCTGTACTTTCACCAGAAGAGAAGTTGCCAATGTGCCCTGGCCCCTGTGGCCCACATGGCTACTGTGGTTCGCCATCTTGGAATTAGAATTACAGCTGGAGAGTGTTTTGCTCTAGGGAAGGTAGCCATGATATTTCTTCATCTCTGAGACTAAGTTGCCTCTCAACCACCACAGTCTGGTGGCCCAGCATCCCAAAACCAAGCAATTAGAAGCTTTTATACCTTTCTCAATAAGGCAAAGCAGAGGTAGAGTTATTACAATTACCCCTCCTCCTGCCCCCTTAGCCTAGAGCTGAACTTGTACCATACTTTTTGAGAATACAGTAATTAGGTCACTCAGAGAAGTTATACCTTCCTGTGGCCTAAGTTGGAACAGCACCCCGAATCCAAGGAAATAAAGATATGACCTCCAGACAGATCATGCACCCCAGTACCTAAGATGAATTGATGCCCTGCATCCCAGTGAAATGATGCCTCAGCCACCCAAAGCAGTTGTGCCCTGCCAGGCCTAAGCTAAAGCAACACTTTGCCCCTGGGAAATCGATGCCCTGGCCCAGGTGACCAACTGCTCATTCCAGGGCTGAGCTGACGTGTAGTACCTTATAACCCAAGAAAACAGAGCAGCAGTTATGCTGATTCACCCCACCAAAAAACTATACTATGGTACAGTCTCAACAATGCTAGTACCCTAATTCCCTGAAGTTGAACTGGCTCCCCAGAGTCTCTAAATGGCTGAGATACTCCTCTCCTCTCTCTGAGGAGTGAAATCATTGCCATGTTTTGTTTTGTTTTTTTCTTTTTCCACTAAGGCCCAAACAACAGCTGGGCTTCGCCATTCTGGAGTGCATGCTACTATTGCACCTTGGCCTCACAGAGTCTGGAATACTGCCAACGTTCATCATCCCAGGGTCTAGAATCACTACTAAATGATGCTTCATTTCATGGGACCCAAGTTGCCACTGAGCATTACTGACTTATGTTTCCAATTGTAGTCATATCCTATTCCTTGGGCCCAAACTTCCAGAGCATCCCTTGTTCCCCTGAGTCAGGCTATTGTTATACCATAGCCCCCAGAGTTAGAATCACACCCACAATATAGCCCTTGGGGTTCAAGCTGCCAGGGGCTGCCTCAGAATGACAGATTCTAACTCTATGAGAAATCTATAGTCAATCCTGCCACAGAGGGCAAACCTGCACCCCAAGATCCAGATGCCATAATAGGTTCACGAGGCCTTGAACTTAGGACCCTGGCTCCACAGCCACTTTGATTACATGCACCTGGAACCTGGAACCTGTTATCACTGCAGCTATTGCATGTTTTATCAGACCTGACACCAGAGGGATCCCCTCAGCTGTGTCTTCCCATTGTGGGAGAAATGGGAATAAGAGGACCCCAAAAGTTCTTGACACTGATGACAGCTTAGTCCACTAAGGTGCCCAAAGTTATTGATGCTGTTGAATGCCACTGAAAAGTTGTGGGAAACTATACCACTACACCTATCTGGAAACAGAATAGCCACATTCTCCCCAACTTACACACTAAAGCTGCAGATGAAACCCTTTACCTACTAAAGCTACTCTAAGAAGTTTGGGACTTATGGACACAAGAAACATGAAAAAGCAAGAAAATATAAAGCCACATGAACACAATAAAATATGTAACTCTCTAGAAACAGATCCTGGTGAAAAGAAAACCTACAAATTGCTGGAAAGGAATTCAAAATAATGATGTCAAGAATATCTAAAGATATCCAAGAAAAATACTTATAGACAATGTAATAAAATTAGAATAATTTCATAATATGAACAAGAAATTCTACAAAGGCATAGAAATTATAAAAAAAGAACCAAATAGAAATTCTACAGCTGAAGAATGCAGTGAATGGAATAAAAAAAATACAATGGGGAGCTTCAAGAGCAGACTTGATCAAGCATAGAAGACAATCTCATAACTTGAAGATCAGTCATTTGAAATTACCATATTAGAGAAAATAAAAAGAGAATTAAGAATGAGAAAGAATGAAGAAAGCCTAAAAGATTCAAGGGACACCATTAAGTGCACAAATATTCACATTATGGAATTTTTAAAATGGAGAAGGCAAAGGCATAGAAAATCTTTTAAATAAATGGTAGCTGAAAACTTTATAAGTCTGAGGAGCAATATGGATATTTATATTCAGAAAATTCAAAGGTCCCCAAATAGGTTTAGCTCCAAGCCTTATCTGAGGCACATTATTATCAAATTGTCAAAAGTCAAAGACAAAAAGAGAATATGAAATATGTTTATGTTTATATTACATATATATATATAATGTAAAGGTACATGTAAGAGAATCCTCATTAGACTAACCACAGATTTCTCTGCAGAAATATTACAGGTCAAGAGAGAATGAAACAACACATTTGAAGTGCTAAAAGAAAAAAGAATGACAGCTAGGAATATTATACCCAACAAAGTTATTCATCAGAAATGAGGGAGAAATAGGCTTTTCTCAGCAACTAGATGCTGAAGGAATTAATCTCCATTACATCAGTCTTACACGAAAAGCTCAAGAGACGTACATCTGAAGCAAAGAAAAACAATAACTATCATAAAAACACATAAAACTCACTTGAAGAGCAGATACACAAAGGAGAAAGAGAAAATAATCAAACTTTCTCACTACAGAAAACCATCAAACCACAATAATAAATAATATAAGAGGAAGAAAGAAACAAAAATATATACAAACAACCAGAAAATAAGTAATAAAATGACAGGAGTAACTCTTTACTTATCAATAATAACCATGAGTGTAAAAGGATTTAATTCCTTCTTAAAAGAAATAGACTGGCTTAGTGAACTAAAAAGAGCATGACCTAACAAGAAACTCACTTCACCTCTAAAGATACATATAGACTGAAAGTAAAGGGATGGAAAAAGATATTCAACAAAAATAAATACCAAAAGCGAGTATGAGTAGTTATACTTGTACCAGATTAAAAAAAAAAAAACTTTAAGTGAAAGCTGTAAAAAAAGACAAAAATGTCATTATGTAACAGTAAAGGGATGCATTCAGCAAAATGAAATAACAATTATAAATATATATGCACCCAACATTGAGCTTCCAGATATACATAAAAAATTATTAGATATAAACAGAAAGATAGACTTCAATATAATAATAGTTGAAAATTTCAACATACTACTTTCAACATTTAACAGATCATCTAGACAGAAAACAAAACAACTTTAGCTTTAAACTAAACTTTAGGACAAATGAACATAACATACATTTACAGTACATTTTATTAAATAAATGCAGATTACACAGTTCAGTTTTTTCATCAGCACATGAAATATTCTTCAGTACAGACCACATGTCGGGCCACAAAACAAATCTAAACAAATTTAAATAATTGAAATCATACCAAGTATCTTTTCTAACCATAGTATAATTAAACTTGAAATCAATAATAGGAGTTTTTGTAATTATACAACTATATGGAAGTAAAACAACATGTTCCTAAATGACAATTACATTAATGAAGAAATTAAGAAGAAATTTTGTAAAAGTTATTAAAAACATGAAAATCGACAGCACATCGGAATCTTTGAGACATAGAAAAAGTGGAATTATAAATGCCTATATCAAAAAAAGCAGAAAGATTTCAAATAACCTAATGATGCATCTCAAGCAACTAAAAGAGCAAAAGTAAACCAAACCCAAAATTAGTAGAAGAAAACAAAATAAAGATCAGAGCAGAAATAAACAAAATTGAGATGAAAAACTACAAAATATATTTTAATAAATGAAAGTTGGTCTTTAAAAAATAAACAAAATGGGCAAGTCATTGGCTAGACTAGAAAAAAAAAGACTCAAATAAATACAATCAGAAACAACAAAAGAGATATTACAGCTAATACTGCAGAAAAACAAAGGATCATTGAGACTATTGCAAACAACTCCATGCCAACATTTTAGAAAATCTTGTGGAAATATATAAATTCCCGGACACATGCAATTTACCACAGGTGAAGCAAAAAGAAACAAAAAAAATCTCAAAAAAGACCAATTACAAGGAACAGTATTGAATCTGTGGAAACAAAAGAATTTCCTATCAAAGAAAAGTCTAGGACCAGATGACTTCCCTTCAGAATCCTATCAAACATTAACCAAGAACTAATACCAGACAAGAGAAGGAAAAAAGTGCAACCAAAATGGAAAGGGAAAAAACAAATTATCCCTGTTTGCAAATGACATACTTTTATATACAGATAACCCTAAAAGCTACACTGAAAAACTTGTATTACTGACAAATGAGTTCAGTAAAACTGCAGGATGAAAGATCAACATGCAAAGATCAGTAACATTTCTATACATCAAAAACAAACTGGCAGAAAAAGAAATCAAGAAAGGAATCCCATTTACAATAATTACCAAAAAAAAAAAAAATACTTAGAAATAAATTTAACCAAGGAAGTGAAAGATATCTACAAGAAAAACTATAAAACAGTTATGAATAAAGTTAAAGATAACAGAAGAAATGGAAATTCATGTTTATGAGTTGGAAAAATTAATATTATGAAAAATACTATACTACCACAATAGTTTTGCTGATTAAATGAAATTATTATCAAAATACCAAAGAAATTCTTCACAGAAATAGAAAATCCTATCCTAAAATGTGCATGAAACAACAAAAGACATCAAACAGAAAATGCAGTCCTGAGCAAAAAGAACAAAGCTGGAGTTACCATACTACCTGACTTCAAAATATACTACAACACTATAGTTACCAGAACAGCATGATACTGTCCTAAATATAGACAAATAGAGCAATAGAACAAATAGACATCCCAGGAATAAAGCCATGTATTTATAGACAACTGATTTTGTGCTAAGAACATTTATTGGTAAAAGGACAATATCTTCAATAAATGATGTTGGAAAAACTGTGTTTTCAGAAACAGAAAAATAAAACTAGATCCCTATTTCTCATCAAGTGCAAAAATTGACTCATAATGGATTAAAGACTTAAATGTGAGACCCTAAGCTTTGAAAGCACTAAAAAAATATATAGGGGAAACGTTTCAAAACATTGATCTGAGTAAGTAGTTTATGAAGAAGAACTCAACAACACAAGCAAAAATAGACAAAAGAGATTATATTGAACTTTCTGCATAGCATAGAAAACTATTGACAAAGTGAAAACAACCTGTAGAATGGGAGACAGTATTTACAAACCATTCATCTGACAAGAAATTCATTATCCAGACTACTCAAGAAACTCATACAACTCAGTAGCAACGAAAATAAATGGGCAAATGAGATGAATGAATCTCTCTCAAAAGAAGACAATACAAAATGACCTAGAAATGTATTTTAAAATATAGAAAATATTAAATTAATATATAATTAAATTCACAAAAATATTACAAATATCAAATCTATTTTAAGATGTATAAATCACTGATTAGAAGAGAAATGCAAATCAAAACCACAGTGAAATATCTCACCCCAGTTGAAATACCTCTTATAAAAACAAAATAAGACAAAACAAATGCTGGTGATGATGCAGAGAAAATAGAACTCTTATGCACTAATAGTAGGAATCTAAATAAGTACAGTCTATTATAGAAAACACTATGAAGATTTCTCAAAACCTAAAAATAGAATTACCATAAGAACCAGCCCCTGAAAACTAGAACAAGGCAAGGATGCCAACTCGCACCCCTCCTGTTCAACATACTTTTGAAAGTCATATCTAGAGCAATCAGAGAAGAGAAGGAGATCAAGCGTATCCAAATAGGAAAAGAGGAAGTCAAGTTATCTCTCTTTGCAGACGGCATGATTCTATACCTTGAAAACCCAGCAGAATCTGACAAAAACCTCATTGCACTGATAAACGACTTTGGCAAAGTCTCAGGGTATAAAATAAATGTGCAAAAGACAATTGCATTTCTATACATAATAAACAAACAGAAACTCAAATAAAAAGCACAATTCCATTCACAATAGCCACAAACAATGAAATTCCTTGGCATCTTCCTAACCAGAGACGTGAAAGACCTATACAATGTAAACTACAAAACACTGCTCAGAGAAATCAAAGACGACACAAACAAGTGGAAAAATATTCCATGCTCATGGATTGGAAGAATAAACATTGTGAAGATGTGCATTCTACCTAAGGTAATCTACAGATTTAACACAATACATATCAAATGACCAGCAACATTCTTCTCAAACCTAGAAACAACAATACAGGAATTCATATGGAAACATAAATGACCAAGAATAGCCAAAACAATCCTCAGCAAAAAATAAATAAATAAGCAAAAAATAAAATCAGGAGGTATCACACTTCCAGACTTTAAACTTTATTATAAAGCTACAATAATCAAAACAGCCTGGAGTTGGTACAAGAACAGGTATATAGACCAATGGAAGAGAATTGAGATTCCAGAAGCAAAACCTCAACTTCTCAACCAACTCATCTTCGACAAAGCCTCCATCCCCAAGCACTAGGGAGACAAGATCCTATTCAGTAAGTAGTGCTGGGAAACTGGCTGACCACATGCAGAAAACTGAAACAGGACCCCTACCTTTCCCCATACACAAAAATCAACTCTAAATGGATCACAGACCTAAACATAAAACCTCAAACCATAAGAACCTTAGAAAATGCAGGAGATTAGTCTTATGGAAATTGGAACTGGCAACCAATTCCTGATAAAAACCCAAAGTGCCCATGCCATAAGAGGTAAGACAGACAAGTGGGACCTCATCAAACTGATAAGCTTCTGTAAAGCCAAGGAAACTATCAAGAGAGCAGGGAGACAGCCCACAGACTGGGAAAAATATTTGCCAACTGTATATCTGACAAAGGCCTAACGTCTAGGATCTACAAGGAACTCAAGCATGCTGAAAAGAACAAAACTAACAGCCCCATTACAAAGTGGGCAAAAGATGAATACACAGTTCTCAAAAGAAGACATACAAGCAGCCAACAGATACATGAAAAAAAGTTCAGCCTCACTAGTCATCAAGGAAATGCAAATTAAAACTATACTGAGATACCACCTAACTCCAGTCAGAATGGTCATTATCAATAACTCAAAAAATAACAGATGCTGGAGAGGATGTGGCAAAAAGGAAACACTTCTACACTGTTGATGGGAGCGCAAACTAGTACAGCCATTGTGGAAAACCATGTGGTGATTCCTAAAAATTCTAAAAATTGACCTTCCATATGACCCCGCAATCCCCCTGCTGGGAATGTACCTGGAAGAACTCAAATCACTCTATAAAAAAGATACCCGCACATGTATGTTTATCGCAGCATTGTTCACAATAACAAGAACATGGAACCAACTGTGCTGTCCATCAAAAGAGGACTGGATTTAAAAAAATGTGGTACATATACACAACAGAGAATTTTGCAGCCATAAAGAAGAACAAAATCATGAACTTTGCAGCAACCTGGATGAAATTAGGGTCTGTAATACTTAGTGATCTTTCACAGAAACAAAGAACTGAGTATCACATGTTCTCACTCATAAATGGACCTTGAATAGCTACCACCATACTATAAGAAAAGGATTGACAGTAGTGGGCAAAGCAGAGTGGAAGGGGGTGACGAGGTGGGATTGACAGTAGTGGAAATTTGCCTGGGGAAGGGGGGGGGGCACACATCATCAACAAGGTATCTGCACAGTGAATATTTATGTACCTAACCCTGAAATGTACCCACAATTTTAAAATAAAAAATTTTAAAAAGAAAAAAAAACTTAAATTAAATTGAAAAAAATTACTGACCTACTAAAAGACTTCATGACTTCAAAATCATTCCTTTTCATCTCTAATTTTTTGACAATGTAAAATCAACTTCATTGATTTGAAGCTTTGGATTAGGTTTATAATTTATGAAGGGTGCAAACTAAAGAAAAACCAATTTCTGACTACCACATACATTCACTAACTAAACTCAGATTTTAGACTAACACCCTGATTAGAGGGGTAGAATAAGAAAAAACAAATAATATGCAACAGAAGACAAGAACACCAAAAAGAAGTCATTAGGAGCACTCTAACACCAAGTGAAGAGTAGTGGATAAAGGTAGAAAAGTGGCTGTGATGAGTTAATTAAATGTTAACCAAAATGGTAATCATTCTACTGATTTTTAGCAACAAACCTGTTGCACACCTGTTTCCACATCTGCCTTGGTTACTAACTGAAGAAGCTCATCTTCATAAAGATGAACATGTGCTTCAAAGCAGGAATCTTTCTCTCAGACCACCTGCTGCATGGAATTCAACTGAAGACACATACCAGAGAAACGATACAAGTTACACTCCTCACATACTGCACAAACAAAACTGACAGACTGCTCTCCAAAGATAACCACTGAGAATTTTCAGATAGTAGCTTTTTTTAAAAAAAAACATATTTCTTATTTTAAAATTGTGGAGTACAGTTAAGGGTTAGGTACACAAATATGCATCGTTCAGGCACCCTTGTTGATAAGGGTTGTCCCCCCATCCCCAGACAGATATTGACTACCCTTAATCCCATCTCCCTTCCCCTCTCTGCCTCCTCCCCTTAGTTTCCCACCAATGTCAATCCTTTTCTTATAGTATTACGATAGATGTTCAAGGTCCACTATATGAGTAAGATCATGTGATACTCAGATATTTGTTTCTGTGAGAGATCACTCAGTATTATAGACTCTAGTTCCATCGGGTTGCTGCAAAATTCATGATTTTGTTCTTTTTTATGGCTGCATAGTATTCTATCGTGTACATGTACCACGTTTTTTAAATCTAGTCCTCTTTTGATGGACAGCATGGTTGGTTCCAGGTTCTTGCAATTGTGAACAATGCTGCGATAAACATACGTGTGAAGGTATCTTTTTTATAGAGTGATTTGAGTTCTTCAAGGTATATTCCCAGTAGGGGGATTGTGGGGTCATAAGAGAGGTCAACATTTAGAGCTTTTAGGAATCACCACACTGCTTTCGACAGAGGTTGCACTAATTTACACTCCCACCAACAGTGTAGAAGTGTTCTCTTTTCACCACATCCTCTCCAGCATGTTATTTTTTGAGTTATTGAAAATGGATATTCTGACTGGAATTAGGTGGTATCTCAGTGTAGTTTTAATTTGCATCTCCTTGATGATTAGTGAGGTTGAACATTTATTCATGTGTCTGTTGGCCGCTCATATGTCTTCTTTTGAGAAGTGTTTGTTCATATCTTTTGAGAAGTGTCTGTTCATATCTTTTCTAATGGGGTTGTTTGTTTTTTTCTTTTCAGCATGCTTGAGTTTCTTGTAGATCCAAGATGTTAGGCCCTTATCAGACATGGAGTTGGCAAATATTTTTTTCCAGTTAGTGGGCTGTCTCCCTGCTCTCTTGATGGTTTCTTTGGCTTTGCAGAAGCTTGTCAGTTTAATGAGGTCCCATTTATCTATCTTATCTCTTATGGCCCTTGCATTTCAGGTTTTGTTCAGGAATTGGATGCTAGTTCCAATTTCCATAAGGGTATGTCCTGCATTTTCTAAGGTTCTTATGGTTTGAAGTTTTACATTTAGGTCTCTGGTCCATTTAGAGTTAATTTTTGTCTATGGGGATAGACAGGGGTCTTGTTTGAATATTCTGCATGTGGTCAGCCAGTTTTCCCAGCACCATTTACTGAATGGTTCTCCTCTCCCCAGTGGTAGGTGGTGGAGGCTTTGTCGAAGATGAGTTGGTTGAGAAATTGAGGTTTTGCTTCTGGAATCTCAATTCTATTCCATTGGTCTATATGCCTGTTCCTGTACCAATACCAAGCTGTTTTGAT
>CAUYQG010191157.1:0-27252 GCA_963574415.1 Tarsius wallacei | reverse complement strand
CACACAGGGACTGAACAGGAGGCAGGAGAACGTGGGGCCTGGAGTCCCCGTCTGGGTCTCACCTCCTCAGGCCAGGGTGATGGGGAGAAGAAACAGCCCCTTTCCAGGCAACCTGCGCTCACTGGGTCACTGTCTACCTGAATCAAAGGCTGGCTGAGGATGCTGAGCAGATCAAAACAAAGCCCCTCCTAAGCCACCAACGTAGAGGTGGGAGCTCGCAGGATGCAGAGACGGACCAGGAAAGGACACAGAGCAACAGTGCCACCACGTGGCATTCCTGAGAGCAACATGTGACCGCTGGCTTTGCATTCACTTCGTCCTCCAGGGTCCCAAGCCCCGAACAATCCAGGCCAGGTTCATGGGTTCATGAGAGCTCAGGGTGCACGGGCCTGCCTCCCACCAGGGTCGCCGCAGGCAGCCATGTAAGAAGACTGGCTGCCAGGGTGG
Organism: Tarsius wallacei; assembly: GCA_963574415.1. NCBI lineage: Eukaryota > Metazoa > Chordata > Mammalia > Primates > Tarsiidae > Tarsius > Tarsius wallacei. Next base: position 26,805 of record CAUYQG010191157.1, on the reverse strand, counting down.
GCTGGAGCGGAGGGAGTCCCCTCTGGAGGGAAGACGCAAAGAGTGTTTTGCCAATGACGTGGGCACACCGCCTGCACTGGTGCCTCCTGCAAAGCCGGCTGAGGGTGCAGGTTCCCTGCCCCCCGCAGACCCTGTGGGAGCTCTGCGGAGGCGAGAGGGAGCGTGTGTCTTCCTCAAGCACCCCGGTGGGCCTGAGACACATTCAAGTTTGGGACCAGGAAGTGGGAAGCCAGCAAATGAGGAGCATGGCGTCTCTTGGGCTCACCCTATAGAAAGGGGAAGTGGAGGCAGCAGGAAGGAGGACGAGCAACCATGCATGGTGCAGGGCGAGAAACTTGAAGGGGAAAGGCGTCCTTCCATGGGAGTGGGACACACATAAGGACTTCCTGCGGCTGCCCCCAGGTAGGCAGCCAAGCCTGGAGGAGCATCTTTCCCATATTCCTCCTCCAAGCCAGACCCCCAGGCATGGCTCCTCATTAGGCCCTCCCTGGTCGCTGTGTCCCTTTCCAGGTCAGCCCTGTGGAGAGTGGGGTGTGTTCCATCCCTAGCTATTGTGTGAATCACCTGGTGGGGGTCCCACTGGCCCAGGCGCCAGAAGAGCTGGGCTCTGTCTCGATCTGCTATTGTGGGACAGTGCAACTCTGGAGTCTCTGGGCGTGTTTCCTCATCTGGAGCGGGAGGGAGCTGGGCCGAGGGGTTCTGAAGGCTCTGGCAGCTCCCAGGACTCTCTTGCCTCTGTTCCAGTCCAGCCTGGTGCTGAGCCTGGTGCTGCTGGTGAAGAGGCTCTGATATGTGGAAGATGTCAGAGCCCGGCTGCCCCATTCCACAGCAGCATTCCAGTTTCACGGACAGGATTTCCCAGAGATTCCAGAGAGGGATGTGGCTGTGCCAGTGGGCTGGAGCAGGCTGGGAGGACCTCAGCCTTGGGGAGCCCGTAACACGGGAACGTCCTACCCTAGTCCCTTCCTCTCCCCCAAAGCACCCCTGGGAGGGGAAGTCACGGGAAAAGTGAGTATCCTAAATGCCGCTGAATTGTATACCTTAAAATGGGGAATTTATGTTAAAGGAATTGGGTGAATTATATTCCAATTCCTAAAAGCACCGAATACTTCCAGAGCAAAGGGGTAAGAGGTCCTGGGAGGTTCTCGGGGTGGAGGGGAGGAGACCGTGCTGGGTTTTCAGCTGGCTCTGCAGAGGGTTCTCCTCTGGGAGGAGGCTGAATGCATTTGTCCTATTGTTGATTGAATATGTTAGACAATTAGAGCTCAGGTGAAACTCAAGTGCTGAGTTCTAGGAGAAGTCAGAAAGTGAAAGATCCATCTCAGTCCAGGCCGAGGGGATGATGAGGGGTCATTGCCAGGCTGTCCTTGGCTTCAGTTGATCTTGGTCCTGACTGCCCTTGGCTCAGCTGACCTTGGCACTGGCTGACCTTGGCCCTGGATGACTTTGGCCCAGCTGACCTTGGCACTGGCTGACCTTGGCTCTGGGTGACCTTGGCACCTGCTGACCTTGGCCCTGACCAATTTTGGCCACAGCTGTGGCCTGGCTGATCTTGGCTCCAGCTGAACTTGGCCCCAGCTGACCTTGGCCCTGGCTGACCTTGGCCCCAGCTAACCTTGGCCCTGGCTGACCTTGGCCCCAGCTGACCTTGGCTCAGCTCATCTTGGCCCTGGCTGACCTTGGCATCAGCTGACCTTGACCCCGGCTGACCTTGGTCCTGACTTTAGCGGCAACCCTCCTGGGAATTCCCTTTCTATCCAGCCCAGCTCCTGATTCTTTGCAGCATTCAGATAAGTGACTCCCAACCATCCTGGAGCCCCTTATGGAAAAATCTCTTTTCCCTTTTGGTCAGTTGGGGTTGAGCTGGAATTTTCCAAAGGAACTTTTCCTCTCAAACCCAGGGCGGGAGTGGGGGGAGTAGAAGTACAAAAGTCTTAGGAAAAAACTCATTCCTCCAGAGTGTAAATTTCCATGACAATCAGAGCAAAGACTGAGGACCAGGGAAAAGCTGGTGGGACCTTCCTCTGTCCCACCTCTGAGCAGGTCCCCACAGACCCATAGACCAAGGTTCAGGGAGAAGCTGGTGGGACCCTCCTCTGTCCCATCCCTGAGCAGGACCGCACAGACCGAGGTCCAGGGAAAGCTGGCGGGACCTTCCTCTTTCCCACCTCTGAGCGGGTCCCCACAGACCAAGGTCCAGGAGACACTGGTGGGACCTTCCTCTGTCTCACCTCTAAGCAGGGTCCCTGCTCCCAGAGACTCCTCCTCTGTGGCCTTCCTACCCCTCAGGGGATGGAGAAGGAAGCAGCCCCGGTCTTCCACAGTCCTGTGCATAGCTGGGCACTGGAGAAGTGTCTTGAGCGGCCACTTCCTGAGGGTGGAAGCAGAGCCTTTTCTGGGCCAGCATCTAAATTAAGCCCAAACCTCAGAGGGATAGTCTGGTGAGAAACCATATGGGTCCCTGGTCCCATCATCTCTCCCGACCACTCTCTGTTTTCAAATGAAGACACTTGGACCCGGAGAGGCAAAGGGTCTTGCTGAGATCACCAGGGTGTCAGGGCAAGAAGGTCACTGGCTCTGGGTACCTCAGAGGCCAAATCAGTACAGGCCCTTCTGTGGCTTCTGGGAACTGCGGCTTTGAGATCGTCCCTTAAATGGGAGGAGCAAACCTCCACTGCCCGCTGAGCAGGTGGATCTCGGGACGGGGCAAGGGACAGGTGGGAGAAGAGGAAAGGTGTGCCACTGCTGGGCCCAGACACTCTTCCTTGGAGCATCCTTGCAGATGCCCCTGGCCCCTGGATGTGGCAAGTCCATAGTGTGGCTGGAGGGAAAGGGTCTGGCCTAGTGGAGAAGGGTAAGGGCCCAAGGACACTGCAGCTGTGGTGGGCTGTGAAACAGGAGTGATATGATCTGGGGAGCTGGTGGGGCTGCTGAGACAGTGTTGCTCCCCATGGAAGGGGATGCCAGTCTCAACCAGGTGGTGGGAGAGGGAATGGTGGGGGGAGAGTCAAGAGCCTCCCCAAAGGCAGGGAGGCCTGCCAACTGTACAGGGAGGGGCAGTGAGAGAGAAGGAGAAAACTCCCAGGCTTCTTGACGTCACGGGGCGAGATGGTGGGAGGCACAGGGCGTCCAAGGTCAGGGTCCGCTCTCCCCTCCCCTCCACGTTTGGTTTCTGCTCTGCGGAGCTCAGAGCACATTTTCCAAAGTGTTTCCCAGGCCTCTTCCATCAGAGCCGGAAGCATCCGGCCTGCTTGTTAGTGATGCACACTCCAGAGTGCCATTTGGAATCTCTGGGAATAAGTGGGTGTGCTCTGGGATCCGAGAAACACCCAGTCTTGGAGTCCTCTCACCCATCTCCTTCCCTTAAATGGTGTCGCAAACACAGGAAGAGGATCCGGTTTTAGAGAGAAGACAGGGAGGTTGGGTTTAGAGATCTTTGCAGATGTCTGCCGGGCACTCAGACATGAAGAGCCGCTGGGCGGAGGGAGACCCAAGACAGTGACGGGAGGAACCACGGGGAGCTGCACGTGACTTTCTCTCTGGTCTTTGGAGTGTGTGACCAGCACCCATCACCTGCCCCAGCCAGCCATACATCTGGGAAGAGTTTAGAACTTGATAGGGAAGGGTTGCCTAGAATAAGGCCCACTGGTGTTCAGCTTTTGACGTTCACAACGGGACGAGGTGGCAGGACAGCGGTCTTCAAGCCAGGACGTGGCCCCAAGAGATGCTGCTGACTTCCTCCAATGTCCCTTCTCCTCTGAGCTCATCACCTGCAAGGTCTCTGCCCTGTCTTGGGCCCCACTGGAAATGTGGCCAAGGTCAGCCATGGCAACAGAGAAGCAGAAGAACGCTGACTCCTTCAAAGGAGAAAAGGGGAGACTGGGGGTAAAGGGTGGGCTGGGGGCTGAGGATCATGCTATCAGGGACAGTGAGGATGGGCTCCATCATCCCAGGACCTCCCCAGGCCCAAGCCAGACAGCGAGGGTTCAAGATCGGAGGCCACAGAGGCGCACGGGGAAGAGGTTGCAGCACGGGAGAGTTAGGGCCCCTTTGGGAGTACCAGGCCAGCAAACCCGTGGCTGGAGGGCTTTTTCTGTGGCTTGGCCCACCAGCTGCACGACTGAGCAATGGATCCAAGAAAGACTGGGATGACTGGGGATTTCTGCGGTCACCCCGCCTGATTGGACGTCACTAGTTATAGACCGTATTTTAAAACTGCACTTTTAATTCTTCACATCTGGGACACGGTAGCTCCAAATCTGAGAGGTCTCACGTGTCATGTTTACCTGTCCCCAAAAAGTCACCCAGCAGTCCTGCAGGGAGAGATATGGGTCATTGGTGGCTGGTCAGGGAAGAATCTGCACTTTGGGGTCGTCCAGTCATGAGTTTCATAATCAAAACCTTCAAGTTAATCATTCCTGTATGGTGTTTTCAATTACACTAAGAATGACACATGGGTTTCAGCTTTGCTTGGTCACCTGTACCCCTGACTCATGGCTGGGAATACGCACATGCTTCAGAGACCAACCTTGGCCAGAGGCCACACCCTGAGGGAGGGGCAGGAAGAAGCCAAGCATGGGGGAAACAGTCCATGTCCAGATGACACTCCACAGCATCCAAGATACAGTGTGATTTCCGTGTCCGGCTTCATGGTGGAGGTGGTGGACGCTGTGGGAGTAGCTGGACTCAGCTAAGGAACATGAGTGGGAGGAGAGCTTCGGGCTGCAGGAGCCAGAGATGGAAAGCGCGAGAAGCAGGAAAGGGGCCAGAGCTGTGGGCCGAGCTGAGGGCACATGAGATGAGACGGTCAGAAGGCCATGGCGAGCAGCACGGCTTAAAGCTTTGAGAGATACAGGCTGAAGAAGGGCCATTTTGGTTCAGTTAGAATAGGTATTTAGAATAGTCTTAAAAGCTTGTATTCTTTTGTAGCTGAGTTGGGCCACAAATGGAAAAGTTGCTTAAACTCAAAATCGCACATCTTTCCTGTTTGCCCCCTTCTACTCTCCTGGCATGGCCTTGTCTGACTGGCCAGTCCTACCTAGGAAGCCACTGCTGGTGCCGAAGAAGAAGTCATTGGCAAGCCAGACCCCCTAATGACAAGGAGAGCGGTCCAAGGCTGGCAGGAGTGTGTCCAATGGCCGGGAGTGGGCGCTACCCACCTCCCTCCATCTGTGAATACAAGGACACTGGACTGTTATGGGCCAGGGCTCTGGGAAGAGGAGATTGTCCCAGCTATGTTTTAAAACAATTTAAAGCTATCGTTTTATTATTTTTTATTTTTAGGATGAGAGCAGTAGTTTATTAAGAAGACAGAAACGCTCCTAAGGGAGGGGGCCCGAAAGAGGGTTGCCCTAAAGCTATCATTTTAAAAGTTGTGACTTTCCCTTTCAAATGTTGCAACTGTCTGCCCTTTCCTCAAAAAAAGAAAAAAAAATTACTGTGAAAGAACATAGTGTCAATTCCAAAATGTTACCTAAAATGTCAGCATGACCAGGAGACGTTGTGTCATGTCAGTGATCTCGTATCAAAAACTGTTCCTATAAATCTCGAGTCATGCTAAAACTGCACGTAGGCTTCAAACTCGGGATGGGTAAAGGGCTGTGAATTTGGGTATAAATACTGGCGTGAGTCTGTGTTGCTCTGAGTGGACTTTTTGGCAATGATGCTGCCCGTCCCCCCATAACCTGGTTATATAAATTAGGCACTCCCTTTTCTCCCAGTCTCTGCCTCTTGTGTTTTAATTGGCCATGAGGAATGGCAGCCAATTTATTGAAATCAGCCCATACAAGAGGAAGTGAGGATGAAGGCGGGGAAAGGTTGGTCGATCTGACTATCAGGAGACCGAGGTGACATTGAAGAAGGCCGATGCATGTGGCGTGGGTAAGAAACCGGTCAGGTGCGCTGTGGGCCGAAGCGTTGAGCTGGTGATGAAACGGGCACAGCCAGAGTGAGAGTCTACTCTGAAGCATTAGTTGCTGAGGTCAGAGAAGAGTAAGAAATTGGATGGTGGCTTGAGTGATCAGGAGTTTTGCAAGACATGGGCGTGTCTGTAGGTGGAGAGGGAGGCTTTAGCCGATGAGTGGAGGTGAGAGATAGTAGAAGAAAGGCATCAGAAGTGGGGCAGCTCATGCCTGTTAATCCCAGCACTTTGGGAGGGCAAGGCAGGAGGACTGCTTGAGTCCAGGAGTTCAAGACAATCCTCGACTACATAGCGAGAACTCGTCGCTATAAAAAATTTAAAAATTAGTCAGATGTGGTGGCACATGCCTGTAGTCCAAGCTACTTGGGAGGCTAAAGTGAGAGGATCACTTGAGCCCAGGAGGTCAAGGCTGTGGTGAACCATGATCATGCTACTACAGTCTAGCCTGGGCAACAGAGTAAGACACTGCCTGAAAAAAACAAAAAACACCAAGTGTTTGTTTTTCCACATTTTCTTCCAATGCTAGCCCCAGTAATCTGAGGATCTTTCTGTGGTTGTGACCCACTTGCAGACTGAGGCAGGTTATATTTTCCAAGACTGGCCACGGCAGCATTTCCAGTTATGTGTGCTCCTCCAGAAACTTGTCACCTTCACAAAGAGACATCTCTTTTCCCTCCCCTTGAAACCGACGGGACTTTGTGACTCTCTCAATGAGCAGAGATGGAAATGAAGTGACACCGTGACATTTCCAGGACAGGGGACAGGTGATGAGTCGTTGTCTGCCCACCTGGGCTCTCACTGGGAGCTATCACCCTGGGAACCCAGCCACCGTGTCCCAAGGACGCATCAGCCACATGTGGGCGTCCTGGCCACCAGGGCCAGCTGAGGTCTCAGCCGACAGCGTCAACCACCAATAGCCGCCTCAGGCCTGGATGAGCCTCTGATGACACCAGCCCCTCTGAGGCCCCAGAAGCTGCAGGCCCAGGTCAGCTACACTGTCGGAAGCTGTGGGAAGCTCGGACTCATCACACGTGGCTGCTTCAAGCCACCAAGCTTCTGGGCAATTTCTGAAACCCGCAGAGTTTTATTTGATAATGTTTGCATCTATTACCATGAGCATTTCCTCATGTTTCTTCAGAGTCATCATAATTATCTTATTGGCTACCAAATATTTTGAGTTGATGTGGCATAACTTATTTAAATATTATGCTATTTTTGGCTATTTAAGCTGCTTCTCACTTTTCACTATTTAAGTAATGATATAAAAAGTTATACATAAGAGATTCTTCTTTTTCTTTGCTCTGCCTTGCTGGGACAAATTCTCAGAAGTCAAATTCCTTCTGAATATGAACATTTCTGTGGCTTCTCAAACATGCTACCAAATTGCTTGTCAAAATTTGGCAATTTCGGTGCGTAAAACCACCTCAAATGTGTTTTAGATTAAAGTGGGCACAAATAAATCACTGTATTAGAGAAAAACATTTATTGTCTCATCATCAGCATTCGACATCTTTGTTACTTTTAGTTTTTGCTAATTTAAGCAATGGAAATTGTGTATCAAATTGTTTTTCATTTATGTGTCTTAGGTGAGTACCGTAGCAGAATTTTTTTCTGTATTTCAGAAATTGCTGTAACTCCTATCTGAAGTATCTTATATATTCTTTATCCAATAATGTATTTATCAGAGCTCTTGACATCACTGCTTATTTAAGTAATATCATAACTCACTAGTAGACTATAAAGTTGATCACATGCTCATGACCAGCATGAAAGACAAAATTAGAAGGGAATAAAAGCATAGGTGCATTCTACATGTCATAAGTTTGTGCGTGTGTGTGTATGTGTGTGTGTGTGTGTGTGTGTGTTTTATTTGTGTATGCTTAAGAGCTACAAGTGCAGTTTTATTACATGGGCATATTGTGCAGTGATAAGCTCTGGGCTTTTAGTGTAATCCTCACCCGAATAGTGAACACTGTACCTGGCAGGTAACGTCTCATGCCTCTCCCCTCTCCCACCCTTCCGAGTCTCCACTGTCTATTGCTCCACTCTCCGCCCTTGTTTACACACAGTTTAGCTCCCACTTGTGAGAACATGCGGCATTTGACTTTGTTTTTGAGTTGTTTCGCCTAACATACCGGCCTCCAGTTCCATCCATGTTGCTGCAAAAGACATGATTTCATTCTCTTTATGGCTGAGTCATCTTCCATTGCATATATACATACGGGGGAGCAAAAAAATAGTATACACATTTTACGAGATGGTATCTCTGTATGAATTTTTGAAGTTGAATTGAATTATAAGCAGCAATGTGTAGTATGATGTTTGCCCAACTGTGCTTCTGCCATTTTCTTTGACTGTCCTGCCTCTAGCATGGTGACGCTAGCATTCATTTGATTAATACCATCTTTTGAACAAGCATTATACTTAAGATGTATATACTTTTTTTTGGCATCCTCATATCTATCATCTGTTTACCTATCATCTATCTCTATCTCACATTTTCTTTATCCAATCATCCATTGATGGACACTTAGGTTGGTTCCATGACTCTACTGTAGTGAATAGTGCTGGGATAAACATACAAGTATAGGTACTTTTAAAAAGTATAATGGTTTCTTTTCCTTCAGGTCAATACTCAGTAGTGGGTTGCTGGAGTGAATGACAGTTCTACTTTTAGCTCTTTGAGAAAGCTCCGCACTGTTTTCCTTGGAGGTTGTTCAGACTTATATTCCCAGCAACACACAGTGAAGTTTTTTTCTGTGAAACTTTTGCTCTGATGCAGGTGTGTATTGGGCCTTGATGAGCTTTTTCTTAGTGGAGAGGCAGGGAAGATGTTTTTAAAAGTAAGGTCTTTTAAACATATTTATTAACCCCTGTCCTTATTGGTATAAACATTTCCTGAGCTGCAGCCTTCCTTTCTGTACTGAATTGTTTTTCTTTTGCACCATTTTAATTTTTCATGCGGTCTGGCCGGCAATCTTTTGTAATTTCTTATTTCAGTTGAAAACGGAAATTCATCTTGTTTCTACAAAGGTGATAAATGATCCATCCTATTTTTGTCAACTCAATTCTTACTGCGGCGCTCTCTGGACACCTCAGAAAGTATAAAAATTCCTATCTGCTCAGCAAAATGCAAATGAAGAACTCTGGTGCAAATGCTATTATGGAGTGGGTAGATGGCGAGTGTGTGATCATCATGGAGCCCGCGCAGCTGGGCCCCTCCCGATTGCCAGCTTACGCTGTGTCAGCGAAATGAGCTCTGCAGCAAGTGTTATGAAAGTTACCCAAAGATAGCGACAGAATGGTGGGGAAAGCTGACGGGGGTAGAGTGGAAGATTCTAGAACACAAGGAGGAAGGATGTAGCCACAAGGGGCAGGATGGTGAGCATTCTTACTGCCGACTGTGTCTCTGGCCGCCTTATGGACTGCTTGCCGCTGTGAGGTTAATCCTTATTTCCAATTTATAAACGAGAAAACTATGGTGCAAAAAGGCTCCGGGAGTCACTCAAGGTCACCCGGCCAGCAGGGGCCTGAACTGAACCCCAAGCCCATGTGCTTACTGGCGCCCGTGCTGCCTCCCCACGGAACGGGGGGCTGCAGCCAAAGGAAAAGCCTCGCCCTGGAGGCAGGGTCGCCCATGCCACGGGAGGCGCAGAGGGATACTCCCGATTGCTCCATGGAAACCCTCCAGGTCGCCCCCTCTACTTTGGAGAATTCCTTTCCAATACCTGGGCCCAGTCATCTAGAAGAAAAGCCGCTTCCGCCATGCATGGCGCTGGAAATAGAGATGATTGGCATTCTGCCTGTGGCTTTCTGGGATTCCACTCAAGAGTGCAAACATTCTCGACTTACGAGGTGTCTAAGAGATGGGGGGCCATGCTCGGAGCACGGATCTTCCCTGCCCAGCCTCCTCCAGCCGGGAGGTACGGGTGCAGTTTCCTCACTCGTGGAGTGCCAGTCTCAAGGGTGTTTTGAGGCCTGCCTGGTCCACAGTGAGCAGTCTGTCGGTGTTAGTTACAGGGTTATAAGCTCTAGTTGTTGCTTTTGAAGCTGATATATTTTATATCCATTATATCTTGTTTTTTTCTGGTTACAATTTAGGAGACAATCTAGACTTATTAGCAGCATATTTGCAGACATGGTGTTTCTATGTTGATTCTTTTAAATTGCCTTGAATTACTTGGCTTTTCTGATCAAATTCTTCCATTTCCAGACACATGCTATGCACGTGAGGTGGTCACAGCTCCAGTTTACTCTTGTTATCCAGCATAACTAACAAAGGTGCCCGCTTCCCAACTCAAAACTGTGCTTGTTTGGAAGAGAAATCACGTGGTCCTGCTGCTGGGAGACACACGACGCTCCTGCCAGTGGCCAGTGCTCCCTCGCTTGAGCTGGGGCCAGAGCCCCAAAGCTGGCAGAGACTCGGGGACTGTGGCTATTTCTCATGCCTGCAAGTTGCAAAAGCTTTTGGAGTCTAAGAAAAATGTTTTCAAGTGCATAAAATCAAATGTACAGGATTACCCCCTAAAATGCCATAACTTTGAAAGGTTATCCAAATATTTTTAAAAACCAAATTTGTGGCCAGGTACAGTGGCTCACACCTATAATCCCAGCACCTGGGGAGGCCAGAGTGGGAAGAATGCTTGAGTCCAGGAGTATAAGACCAACCTGGGCAATGTAGCGAGACCTTGTCTCCACAAAACTCCAAAAAATTAGCTGAGTGTGGGGGTGTACATGTAGTCCAAGCTGCTCAGGAGGCTGAGGGCAGAAGGATTGCCTGAACCCGGGTGGTCGAGGCTGCAGCGAGCTCTAATTATGCACTGCACTCCAGCTTGGACAACACAGTGAGATCCTGACTAAAAAAAAAAAAAATTTTGTGACATAATGACTGAATAGAAAGCGTATGCTTTCTATTAAGAATTAAATAGCAAGCCTAGTGATAGGCTTAATAACTCTTGTAATTTCAAAGCTCTGACGAGCACAGATGATACCGTGAGATAGTCATAGCACCAGGATGAGATGTAAGAGCAGCTGCGAACTTCTGTGATGAGCACAGATGACATCGTGAGCCGTAACCTCCTGTCAGGGGCATCACAGGTCTTTTCCTGTTGGTTATCTACATTCACAGTAGACGTGATGCTTTCCCTGTCCGAGTGCCCGGGCCTCTTGAGTTCTGTTCAGACCCCATGTGAATCCCGTCTGAGATCACTGCATGAGGGTGACCGTTTAAGGCAGGTTTAAGGATGCGAGTTGCTGGAGATCAGGAAGAGGGAGACCGGAGCGTGGTGCGAGAGGTGGAGGTGAAGTGACCCGGGAGGTTGCCGGGACATGGACGGTGGGAAGTAAACAGGCAGGGGCAGCCGGTCCGACATCTGCCAGGGCTCACCCCCTCACCCCTGCTCTCCCCGTCGGGAGCGTGCCTGTGCAGCCTGGCACTGGGTCTCAGCTCAGCCCCGCCACCCACCGGCCCGCACTCCGCACAGGTCACCTGACTGCTCTGCGCCTCGGTTTGTCCTCTGTTTAGTAGGCGTGATAACACTGTCCTCACATAGCTGCTTAGAGGCCTAAATGAGATGGGGAATGTAAAGGCTCTGCACCGTGCCTACTCTGCCGAAAGACTCCCTCAGTGCCTCTGGGGACAATCCTGGTGGCTGTTCCTATGACATTCACTCCCCAGTGGGAATCCAGGACCCCCACAGTCACCAAGAATGCGTGGCCAGAAGGGGGCAGCGTGCAGGCTGAGCAAGATGACCCAGGCTTGTGTGTCCCCTTTGCTGAGCCCACTGTGTGCTAGGCTCTAGGGTCAAGCCACCCCGACCCCTGAGGCACTGCCAGGAATGTTCTGGAGAGACAGGCAGGTCAAGGACAAGTTAGACCACCAGCTGGGTCACATCCCGGCCCACCCAAGCTGCATTGAATCCTATGAAGAGGGCTAGGGTGGAGTCAGGGCAGAATCCTAACGCACAAGGTGGGGGCCGCCACGTCCTCCTTGGACTCTGTGATCTGACTTTCCACTTGCCTCCTCACTGGCAGGAGTATCCCTGCCAGCCAGGGAGTCCAGGAGCCAGTGGGTTTACACAAGCTGTGCCCCACCCAAGACATCCTGCGGAGACAGCCTGCTCTGTCCGACCTTGAAGAGGTCATTGCCTGCGTCCCCCTGTGCAGGGAATCTGCAGAATTTACGCTAGAGCTGCTCGTGCACACATAGGAAGGACACCACTCCTACTTTGTGAACCAGTTGCAGGCACCAAGGTCTGACTGTCCTGTCTCATTGCAATCCTCCTCCAGGGACATCCAAGAAACAAGATGCCATTAAGCAGGATGGGAGGGACAGGTGCGCTGGGCACGGAGCGTCACCGATAGAGCTGTTTCTGAGGGAAGACGCTCCCCTCTTTCAAGCAGTTACCCCAGGAGTCATTTGTGGCTCCAGGCCTCAGGGATGGGATGACCCCTGATATGCCCCTTGCCTGAGCATATAGCGAGGTCTCCAAGAATACTTCCTGAATAGTACTAAAACTTGGGAAATGGACAGAGAGAGCATCAACCTGCATCTCCATGGAGTGACTTTAACTTTTCGTACACTATTTTCACAAATAAAATCTGTTTACAAATAAAATCACACACACAGTTCCAGCAAACCAAGCAGATAAATATAAATTTGTCCTGGCTGAGTTGTAGAGGGGAGGAGGGAGGAGACCAATACCACCCTTTGCTCCTTAGTAATGGTGTGAAAACACAGGCTTCCTCACAGACACAGTCGAGCCGCATGGCTTCCTACTGAATGTCAAAACCATGCAGTCTCTAGTACAGATTAGGCTGCAAATGAATGGTTTAGGGTTTCCAAAATGATGTGTCCAAACTGAGACGTAGGCGACCTATAGAAAAGGAACGTGGGATACACCTCTGCAGACATGAGTACCGGTCCTGGCTGGGCCATTCCACCAAGACCAGCTGGCTGGTCTTAACAGCGTGCCTTGATCCCTCTTATGCAGTGAAGGCTGGGGCCAGATGGCTTCTGAGAGCACTGCCGAAGTCTAAGCCTGCTGACTCATGGTGACTGGGGAGAAGGTCACACAAATCACCTCCCTGTCTGGACCCAAGCCAGGAGGCCTCCACTGCAGGCCCAAGGTGCTCTGTGCTCGGGGGTATGCTCATGGCCACCCTCTGCTCTGTTCTCTTTCCTGCCCTGGTCCTATTCTGTGGGGGTCTGTTCCTGCAGTCAAGTCCCCCATTCTCTGGTCCCCTGTGCTCCATTTCCCCCCAAACTGATCTGACTTGTCTGGGGCCCTAAGGCTGGTCCCCCTTTCCCTGGGTCCCACCTCTCTAATAGGACCAGTCTCTTTCAGACACTGCGTCTTATCTCTGACCACCTCTCCAACACCAGTGAAGCTACTCCTGGCTTGTGACTCTGGCAAACTCCATTTACCTACACAGCCCACAAAAGCCAAGAACTCCAGGAGAGAAGAGTATTTTTAGGAGGTCATTCTGTTGAAAGGACTTCACTTCTTTTGCTCCATGACATGCAGCTGGGCACTAGAATGTTTCTGTGTCTAGAGCTAAGACAGTAGCAGAAGCAGTCATGCAAGGTAGCTTCGGTGTGATTCGGTAGAAAAGTCACAGACTTGGGAGGTGGCACCATTGACTAGTGGCAAGGCATGTGGCTTGTGGATGAGCTTTAAGTGTATCCTCTGTACAGCGAGAGCTGTGATGCGTGAGTCTCACAGGATTGTAGAAAGGACCAAATGGATCATTTACTTATTCAGCAAACATTTTTATTATGAAACATATACGCAAAAGAGCATATAAAATTTCTGCATATCATTTACAAAATTAAAATGAATTCATATGCTAACACATATGTTCTGAGCCCAGATTAGTCAGGAAGCATGTTTTTTTATTATGAAATATACATACAAAAGAGTGTATAAAGTCTCTGCATATCACTAAAAAATTAAAATTGATACACATGTTCATGTGTTCCTAGAGTCAGGGTTAAGAAATTGATAGCACCTCCAGGCTCCCGTATGTCCCTCCTTGAGATCAAGACTCACCCCAACCCCACCATTAAATCTGGAATAAATCTTGCTCGTCTTTATGGTTTTATGACCTGCGACTGTATCCTTAGAAATGGGTTTAGCTTTGCCCACTTTTGAGCGTTGTGTAAAGGGAATCTTGCAGACTGTATTTTTTCTGTGATTCGCTGTGTTTTGCCTCTGTATTTTCTGGTGTTGAGATCCATTCATGCAGGGGCAGTAGCTGTAGTCCATACGCTCTGAGAATGTGCTATGATAGATTTATGCAGGTGCCTTTCTCCAGGTTAAAGTTTTCTTCTATTCTTAGTTTGCCAGAATATTTTATCATGAAACAATTTTGAATTGTATCAAGTATTTTTCTATTTGAACACATACATATACTTTTGTTCATGTGGTAAGTTGCATCAATAATTTTCTAATACTAAATCAACACTGCATTTCCGTGATAAATTGTACTGATCACTATTTAATACATTATTGGATATAGTTAAGTATATTTTGTTTAGAAGGTTTGCATCTATGTTCTTTAATGAGTCTGTAATTTGCTTTCCTTGAAATGTCCTGGTCTCATTTTAGTATCAGAGTTGTACTGGCTGCATACAATGAGTTGGAAACTATTCCCTTTTTTCCCGTATTCTGGAAGAACTTGTGTAGAATTGGCATTGTCTGTGCCTAGAATGTTATATACAACACTTGTATGAAGTCACCTTGGCCGGGTATTTTCTTTTTGGAAATTTTTAAAACTAGTTATTCAGCTTCTTTAATGAATACAAGACTATAAATTTCTCTCTAAGTACTGCTTTTGCTGCATCTAAAGTTTTATTCTTTTATTTTTTTATCATCCTGCATGTGTTTTCTACTTTAGATTGGGAGGCAGCCTAACAGAAACAGAGTACAAAATCTTTAGCCAGGCAGCCACCACACGAAAATCCCCGCTTTGCCCTTTTCCTGCTGTATGAACTTGGCCAGGTTGTTAATCCTCTATGGGCCCCAGTTTCTTCATCTGCAAACAGAATAGCAATAGACTCAACCTCATAAGGTTGTGAGGATTAAAAAATATACAAAACTCCTAAAACAGTGTTTGGGACATGAGGTAATTAATAAATACCATGTATTGTGTTTGCTGTTATTTTTTCTTTTTTAACTAGAGATGATATATATGTTTCAAAATTTCAAAATGTGTGTGTGTTTTGAGTCGGAGTCTCATTCTGTTGCCCAGGCAGGAGTGCAGTGGCATGCTCATGGCAACCGCAGCCTCGACCTACTGGGCTCAGGTGATCCTTCTGCCTCAGCCTTGCAAGTAGCTGGGACTATAGGCACATGCTATCACACCCGGCTTATTTTTTTATTTATTGTAGAGATGAGGTCTCACCAAGTTGCCCAGGCTGGTCTCGAACCCCTGGGCTTAGGCAATCCTCTTGCTGCAGCCTCCCAAAGTGCTGGGATTACAGGCTAGAGCCACTGCGTCCAGCCCAAATGTTTATGTTGAAGGGGGCAGTTTCTAGTTAATTTTTTGTTTTGTTTTATAATTTTACATAATTGTGGCCAGAATATGACCCATACGATATCAGTTCATAGAAATTTGTTGAGGCCAGCACTTTGGCCTGGCATAGCACTGATTTACACAATTGTTCCAAGTGTGCTTAGAGATATGCATTAATAAGATCAAGATTAGTAATTACACCTTTCAAATCTGTTGCCTTGCCAATAACTGTCTTCTTGATCTAAGAAAGGTGTAGACAGTTTTAAAGGAGGCAAGTAACCTAGGTAGCCTTATCTTTTGTTTAGAAAGACTGCTTTTTTGTGTTTTATAAAGTTTTAACAGGTATTTTATTTTAGAATACGTTTATACTTATAGAAAAATTACAAAGAAAGCAGAGAGTTTCCACATACCCCACACTGGCTTTCCTGTTATTTACATCTTACACTACTATGGTACATGGGGTATAACTCCTGAACCAATATAGATAAATTATTATTAACTCAAGTCCACATTTAATTCAGACTGTCTAAGTTTTTACCTCATTCCTTTTCCTGTCCTAAGAGCCCATCCACATTACATGTAGACATCACCTCTCCTTTGGCTACTCGTGGTTGTGAAAGTTTCTGAGACTTTGTTTTTGATGAACTTGATGGTTTCAAGGAGCACCCGTGAGGTATTTGGAGAAGATCCCTCAGCTGCGATTTGTCTGGTGTTTCTCTCATAATTGGACCAGGACTTTGGTTTGGGGAAGATCATAGAGACGTCAAGTGGCACTCTCATCACAGCGTATCAAGACCACACACTACCAACATAACCAAGTACTATTGATGTTAACCTTGATTACCTGGCAATCAAGCTTAATACATGTGTAAGCTGCTGTAATTCTTACTACGTTGGAACGTCATTATAATATTATGATGCGATGCAACAGACTAGATTCCAGAGACTTGGATTCTGAGCCCATTTCTGCACATAATTGTTGTGTGAACTTTGGTCATTTCACCCCTCTGTTGTTGCTAATACAAACATATATTCTTTTGTTAAGAGTCATGTTCATGTGTATAGTTACTTCTGAAATGCTTTCTAAACAAAGTGTTGTTTGCAAATGGTGGTAGCCAGCCTCCAAGTTGTCCCCAGTGGACAGGGTTGACCTGTTGTAACCAACTGGATCTTGTAAAGATGAGGTTGTGTGCTTGCTAAGATTAGATAATGAAAGGCATCTGGCTTCCACTTTGTGCTATCTTAAACCACTCACTCAGAGAAAGTTGGCCACCATGTCGTGACACCCTGGAAGCTTTAGGCAAAGGTCCACATAGTGAGGAAATGAGGCCTCCTGTGAATACCCAGCCCTGACTTGCCAGCGATTGAGTGCGCACCATTTTCAGCCCCAGGCAAGCCTTCGATGACTGCAGTTCTAGACACCGTATGGGCTGCAGTGTCATAAGGACCCCCAACCCAGAACCACTCAGCCAAGCTAGTCCAGAATTCCTGAACAGCAGCAATAGTGTGGAATCAATCTTTATAGTCCATGGAATTGCATCAATGTGAAGGACGTGGTATTGAGAAGACTTGCTCTCTGAAATCAGACCTTGAAAACCGCACCGTTTGAAATCAAGCCTCCGAGGCGTTGTCCAGATTTTCCAACAAAGGTCTTGCTTGCCTTTGTGATTTAATACTAAGTTCCATTTTCCCGTTGGTCTCATCATCTCATTAACAATCCTACCCTTGGGCTGACCATTGTTTTGGTCAATCCCAGCCATGTCATGCATGTGTCCTCCAGAGATGCGGGCAAGGATCCTCAGAGGCGGGGTCAGCACTGCTGCTCTGACTGCCACTGCCACAGCCCCTGCATGACCACCTCACCGTGATGGTTCACTGGAGTCCTGAAGCTGGCTTAGAACCTGCCCAGGAGGGCGGAGGGCTTGGGTTCCACAAAGGAAGGAGAGGGGGTCCCCAGTAGCAAAGCAGCACCTGCCTCGATGCGTGGATCCTCTTGCATCCACCTGCTCCTGGATGAGCCGTTGGTGGATACAGCTGGCCCCGCCAAACACCCAGCCTCTCCTCCCGCTCCCTTGAGGCTGCTTCTCAGTGTCTGCAATCAACAGGCCCCATCTGAGCCCAGGCCATTGGCTGCTGAAAATACCACCTGAGCGTCCAAGCGCAGACACAGCTGCTCCCCACTTTCCCCTTCCCCACTGTGGGCAAGTCTCCTGCCCAGGGGCCAGTCCTGAGAGGATCTGGGGGTTTCTGCCAGAAAGGAGGAAGGGGATTGCACAGGCTTCCTTTAACCTTGTATGTGCCCGTGGGCCAACTCTTAACTGTCTTGCTGTAGTGGTCTATCTTAAGCAGAGAGCTACAAGGCAGGGAGCTGACTTTAAAACTCTTGGTTTTTCCAAAGTGTGTTTAAGCCGACTACTGACTAACTGGAGAAACAGGTGGGGACTGGGTCACAGATGATTTGACATTACTTGTAACAAAACCCAACTCTGCTCTTGATGATTAGAATGAATTTTAACTCAGGACGAGGTGAGAACTGCCTACTACAGCAGGGGAAACTACACCACTGTGACCAACAGCTGCCAGGAGGCCCAGGCCCAAGGCTGCCAGGTAGGGAGGGCGGGAGCTCTGGGTCCTCGCCTGCCTGACCCCAGCTGCTGAGGGGCTCAGTACCCCTTTCATCCCCAGGTGAGGCCCAGAAACCTCTGCTGCCCAATGAATCACCCCTTTGGGGGTGCACCTTAAACAAAAGCCACCCGCAAGGCAGTAAGAGTGACTTGGTAATAGCGTCCTATCATACGAAAAGCCAGTGATACACAACATGACTTGAACTTCCAGCTCAATAGTCTGTGCCATCCTGTTCTTGGTCTTTGTCAGTTTAATTCTGGATGAGAAAGCAGTAATAAAAGCAAGCACCAACGTTCGAGCCTCCAAGCCTTCACCTCTGTAACCCTACTTTAAGCACTCATTCTCATCCGACTGGGTGCCACTTATTTATGCTCTTCTTTCCTCTGTCTAGACGGGCTCACGAAAGGGTTTCTCTCAGATAATGCTGCTCAGCTAACAGTCTTGGGCCTCCACAAGCAGGAGGACCAGCTAAGTAGTCTGTGAAATCTAAAATGGGCTCATGTCCTGGCTCGTCCCAAACGCTGTGATGCTCAGCCTTGCCCCATCTCAGATTTAATCACCTGGGCAGCCTGCAAACTCGTGACAGCCTGGCCACAGCCCAGACCAATTAGATCCAGGGCAAGTCCAGACATCACAGTGCTTAATGTTCCCAGATGCCTCCCGTGTGCAGCCAGAATGCACCCACTGCCTTGAGGCGACATGGGTCAAGTTCTGGGGTTAGGGATCCCCGCTCTTGCTGCAGTGGACTGGCCTGCCTCGTGGGTATCTGGGCAGTGAAGGTCAGGAGTGGGACAGGTGGGTCATTGTTTTAAAAAACTCCAAAATGGAACAGCATCAAGCTCACAAAAGCACTTTTTATTTGAGGCAAAGTCTTGCCGGAAGGATTACAGATCCAAGTGGT
The DNA here is from genome assembly GCA_963574415.1 of Tarsius wallacei. Lineage (NCBI taxonomy): Eukaryota > Metazoa > Chordata > Mammalia > Primates > Tarsiidae > Tarsius > Tarsius wallacei. The sequence goes on along the minus strand of CAUYQG010191157.1, from coordinate 7,843 downwards.
CAGAGCTGTTGGTGGCCTGTTCTGACTGTAGAATCTGCCTCTCCTTGGTCAGACAAGGGCATTCAGGCTGGACTCCCCCAGCTGGGCAAAAAGAAGGGCCAAAAAAAACCAGAATAGACGTCTACTCTACTGACGCTGCTCTGCAGACCTCACATCAAAGCAAGACAAGCCCTTGGCGGGCTGCTGTCCCACCACGAGGGACACAGGCCACACCACACTTGCAAGGAGAAACAAGGTGGGAAGCAGGTGTCGGCCTCTTGGGGAAAAGCAGGCATCCACAGCTTCAAAACTCCTCGTGGAAAGGGTAATCCTTGTGGGAGGCACAGCTGTCAGGAGAAAGAGAACACATGCATTTGCTTGTCAAGGAAATGATTTTGACTGTAACAAACTCCCACATGTAGAGATGACGTGTCTCACTACAGGAAGAAATGGAGGCCCTGGAGGCAAGAGGCCAGTTCCGGGTCTTCAGGCCACAGGTCTGCAGCTGGGCGGCAGCTCATCCTCCACTCCTCTTCAGGGCTGTCGCCAAGGAGCACATGTGTGATGCTGCCGCCCACCTCACGTGCCCAGTACTGTTCCTGGTGTGTGCAGAACAAGCATGATCCCTGACTCCTAGTACCTCCGCCCAGCTGGCAGGCACAGATAGCACCTTGTCCTGAACAATAAGAGGGTGTGACAAGCAAAGAGATGACAGTAATAGAAGCGGTGTTAAATCTGTGGCAGAATCCGAGGACCAGAGAGACAGCAGCAAGTGCTCCAAGGACTGGAGGAGGAAACTTCCAGGGTTCCCTGGCATGTACCTGCGGGGTTAAAGTGAGCCCCACAGCCACTGGGAGTGGACTGAAAGGGAACAGGCTGAGAAGGGCAGGCAGGTCTGCCGCAGTTCACTGTCCACCAGAGAGGGCCAATGGTTTGTGCTGGGAACATGATGGCAGCAACGCTGGGCAGGCATGAAGGCCAGGTGAGCCCAGCTTGGAGCATGTAACTCTTATTCAAACACTGAACCCGTTAACCCATCTTTTTTTTTTTTTTACACTGGTGCACTATGACTCCATCAGCAGCAGCACAGGCCCAGCACAGCAGTATTTGCCAGAGAGAGGACTGGCAGGCATGCAGTTAGAAAAAGCTCCCAGGAGACCCTGAATGGCGAGCCAGCCTCTCCTCCCCACTCAACACCAGGAGTGGCCAGGACAATCTGACAGCTGCTTCTGGAACGGACTGGAGGGGGCAGTGTCTGAATGTAAAGGAACAATTAGGAAACCATGGGCTTCATCAGCCCTGAGAGCTCATCCACGGTGTCCGGCGGGCATGTGGGTGGGGCGGGGGGAAGAGTGGAAAGGGCATGCGATGAACTGAACAGAGAAAGAACTAATGCAGCCGGCATCAGACTCACTCCTCTCGTCCTTGCCCACTAGACCCAAGAATGGCTTCAGCATCTGAAGGGTAGGTAGCATTACAGGGCATCTGAGAGGCCCTGGCCTAGGACTGCCTGGGATAACCCAGCTGTGGCCTGTTTGCATCTGAGGCCACGGAGAGCATGACAGCAACAGGCCTCCCAGGCATATGTCTGCCTGAAGCACTGAGTGAGCATCCAAGATGCAAACCAGGCAGACATCTGCCCGGGGCGGCTGGGGATACCTTGGTGCCAGCTCTGACCTGGGGGAGAGAGCACAGCTGGAAAGAGGCACCGGCCCCCCACCTGGCCTCAGGGAATGTCCACGTGTGCTCCGAGGAGGACGTGCTCAGGAGACAGTGGAGGCAGCTTGGACAAGAACAGGGCAGTGAGAGAGAAGCAGAGTGGTCTCCACTGCAAAATAGGAAGCTGCTTCTTGGAAGCAGATGGTGAGCCGTAAGCTTTACCTAGTTATTGGACTGGTAGGAAAAGATTAAAACAAAGAATGTTCCCAAGCATCTCCCTCAGACTCCCAACGGCACTGCAGAGGAAACCAAGAACCAGGGGTCATGTGCTAGAGGGGCCTGGGCGATGCGGGTCAGAGGGGAGGATTGGGCAGCAGGGCGGCACACAGGGGCTGCCTGAGCCCTGGCCCATAGTCTTCCTGCTGAACCCCTTTTACAGGGTCAGGAAGACAAAGGGGCACAAGCATGTGCCCCCAGCACTGATGCAGGCCACCTGGGGACACTGGGTTTCAGAGGAGTCACTAAGATTTAAAAAGTAAATGCCAAAACATGCAGCTATCCCAGGCCAGGTTGACAGCACCTGGGCTGGAAGGACATGGACAGCAGACGCAGCATTTCCCGTGCTCGGCGTGGTTTGCGAGCCCAGATTTAAATGTCTCCTGCTGCACGTGGGTAAGGAGGCACGGCAAGGTGCAGAGCAAGAGCTGCCATGATGGGGCATGGCCCTGGGACCTCCAGGACTGCTCTTCTGTGCGGCAGCCTTGAGGACCTCCTGCAAGTTGCTGTGACGCGGGGCCCACTCACCTCGACAGGGCACAGACCCGCCAATTCCTGTTGTAGCTGAGTAAGGTGGTCATGTCCTGGCTGCTCAGCTCAAAGTCAAAAACCTGCAAGAAACAAGACCCAGTTGGCTCTGCCACAAAATCAAGAACAGCATGCTGTGCAGGACCCCGATGTCTTCCGTGGCCCTGAGGGGGAGCGGCGCAAGGCAAACTGAACTTAGAGGTTTTTCACATTACTACTGGGCGATGCCCATGTTTGGCCCTTTTTAATTGCATTTATTTCATTTCATAAACACTACTGAGCACCTCTACTGTGATAAGCCCCGGTGAGGAATACCACGATGGGGGCGTTGTGCCTTCACCTCCATTCACAGTAAGCAAAGGACAGAGGTATTTCAACAGCTACAGGACTGTTAAGCACACGTTGTGTAAGATACCAAATAGCATTCAGGAAGCCAAGAGGTCTTAGAATTAAATTCCAGCTGGAACACTGAAGGACACGGCCAACAAGGAGATGGCATTTAAGATGGCCTAAGAAGATAACAAGGCTAGGATGCGGAGGGCAGGAGAGGTATGCTGGAAGGAGAGAGCCACTTGCATGAAGGCAGCAGACCACATGGAAGAACCAGTTGGCATGGAGGCCGAGAGGTTGCAGCACTGGGTGAGACCTGCGAAGGGCTGGTCAACCCAGGGCCCAGAAGGGCCTTTAGCTTCAGATGATCACAGAATGTGCAGAGTCTGCTACGGACTCTGATTCCAACTACAGAAAAATGAGCAAAAACTACACAGTAAGATGCAAAAGGAAAATAATCAGGTTCCATTTTGAGATTTGCCACTGATACATTTTTCGTTTTCTAATACCATAAACAAGAAATATGAAACGAAGGATCCATCTGGTAGGGTATGCCTCTCTCAGAGAGGGAACTGTTCTGCCACTGTACCTGAAACAGGACGTCTACCAACACCAAGGAGAGAGCCATCTCCTCTATCAGATAGTGAGCTCCGCTCCCACCCAGGACTCACCATCACCATCTCCCACGGGACAAGCAGTATGTGTTATGGCCACAGCCTCAGGCTTATGGAAATAGCTGCCCTGAGTCCAAGCTGCAGCAGCCCGAGAGACCCTGCCACAATGGTGCCACACCTGCACCAGAACCTTGGGTGAAAATGGCGCGTGCCTGGCATAGCCACTCTACTTGGCGACAGTGGAGGGTTTCAGGCACCAGGACACTGAGCAGCTCTCCTGCCAGTTTGGCCCGAAATGGTGCAAGGGGTGGATGGGTGTGTGGGGGGGGGGTCCTGAGCTGTCCCAGGGCACTCTGGGTGCCACATGGGGCACTTCCTGGTGCCCTGGCACGCACCATGCTCTGTCGTTCACCACTGCATGGGCTCTGTGGCCCTTTCAGTCCTGGGACTTACCGTCCATGCAGCAATGCTTCCTGAGCACACAGTAAGAACCAGCACAGTGTGAGGCACTCATCTTATGTAACCTTCACAACAGCCCTAGAAACAGGTACTATCCCACAGATGGGGAAGCTGAGGCACAGGGCAGTTAAGTGACTTGCACCAGGTCACACAGCTGATAACTGACAGAGCTCCTGCGCCAACCCCAGCAGTGCTGCTCAAGAGCAAGGTCTGCTCAGGCGAAGGCTGGTGCTGTTGAGGCCTCAGCGTGGGTGCATGCAAAGCAGGGCCACTGAGGCACAAGGCCTGCCCCCACACAGCTCCAGTGAGGAGTCCGCTCGGCTCGCCACAGCTCCCCAAGCCCGCAGGCAGGATGGCAGGGACCGCAGATGACAACCCTTGGTGGGATGAGCAGCCCCACTCCACGGAGGAAGCCAGGCCCCATGCCAGGTCCTACCTGGAGGTTCTCAGCAATGCGTGCTGGTGTCACAGACTTGGGGATCACCACCAAATTCCTCTGTATGGGGAACCGGATCAGGACCTGTAAACCCAGAGATGACCCAAGTGCATGGACACCAGGCCCTGTGTCATCACCTCACTCACACCACCACCCGCAGGGACATGCTAGAATGTGACAGGGGAGAAGAGAGATCTAGGTCGCCCAGGTCACCCCGGCAGGTGGGGACACTTCCAGGCCCAGACCTCATTCCAGAATCTGGCTCTTGGCCACTGTGCCGTGCGTATCCGCATCTCCAGGCACATTAAGAGACCGCAGTGACACCTCCTCCTTTCAGGGGATGCAAACTACCCCTGGGAGAAGCGCACCTTTCCACACGGCTGACCTAAGAGCTCTTGTACTTGTAGACGAGCGTCCACATAAATAAGCAAGTGCTGACCCTCGTGGCAACAATACGGCAGCGGGCAGATACTATTATGCTAAGACCGCGCACAGGGCCTTCCCACGTCCTGACCTCTGCCCTTACTACTCCAAACCACTCCTCCCAGGTCACCTCTCCCGCGTGGCCGATAGGGACCGCTAAGAACAGGGTGTTCTGGGCACAGCCACAAGCACTGGAAATGCCGTACCTGGGCTGTGGTTTTATTATGGTTGGCTGCAATCGCCTTGATCCTGGGGTCCTCCAGCAGGGAAGGGTCTTCGGGCTTGGCCCTGAGGACAGAAGGATGGTACAGATGAACAGCCATCCCCACCCACGGAGGCCCCAACCCCAGCCCAATCCTCCACTGGTCTCAGAGGGCACTGCCATCTCCTCCTGGCTCAAAGCTGAGTTAGAACCCCCAGCCCTCTGGAAAGACATCTTGCTACTCAAACTCCAGCCCTTCCAGGAAACCAACCAGGAGCCCAGGGGAGCTCTGTAGTCACCCAGAATGTTTCTTTCTAGTCATTTCCCATCTTACCATGTGAAAAGAGAACACGGGCCCATGGACACTCACCAGGGCCTGTCAGGAGAGCCCAGGGGGCTGTAGGCGGTCACCACGATGCCCTTGGCCTGGCAGTACTGGATCAGCTTCTCCTGGGTCAGGTACGGGTGGCACTCGATCTACAAAGGCAAGCAGGAGGGCTGCCGGGACGGGTGAGGAATCCCCCTACCACACAGGAGATTATACCCAACATCCTTCTTCCCAGACGAGCTGGAACGACTGTCCCCACCTCCTGACCAGTGTCCTTAGCATCAGAAGCAATAGCCTCGTTAGGGACATTCTATGGCCTGGATCCCACTGGCTCTTCCTGGCTTTGGCCATCTCTCAACCGTCTCAGGTCTGAGACTCAATGGCTGGCCGCACATCTGCCAGTCTCCACGTCACCACAAGCCAGGCTCCCAAGCCCTCCCCTGCAGGTCCCCACCCAGGACTCTGCTCACACCCAGGGACCACTCTGGCACTTGCTAGGTGTTGTGGGTAGGAAGTCCTGCCAGTGTCAGGCATGGATCCTGCTGACACCAGTTTCCCTGGGGAGTTCACCTGGTTGACAACAGGCTTATGCTTTAAGCCGGGTTTGTTCAAGATCCGCTCTATCTGGAGATGGTTGAAGTTGGAGATGCCGATGGCTTTCACCAGCCCTTCATCCACCAGCTCCTCCATGACCTAAGAGGACGCAGCATCCACTCGTTCAGGACTGGCTCTGACCTCTTAGCAGGCCCCACCCTCCCACCTCAGGGCTGCTGATTTCAGAAGATGAAAGTCAAGCTGGCCTTAACATGACAAGAAGAGCAAAAGACATAGGATGACAGATGCAATGAGAAATGGTAGTGCAGACTGCCCCTGGAAAGCAGGTCCAGCAGCAAGGACCAGGGTCAGCCGGGCCATCTTACCGCCCACACGTCCAGGATATCAGTGTTGCTAGGAACCACGCTGCCCGACTCGTCCAATGGGAAGAACTCCTTTCCAGGCTGCCATGACAAGTAAAATCATCAGTGACAGCCCCTCACAGACGTGCTGGGGATGCTGGCATCTTAAAAACATCACACCCCAAAACTGGCTAGGGCCTATTATGGGCAGTACAAAAAGAAGATAGGCAGGCAACCCCCGAGCCCGACACTTCATTAAATGGGCTGGAGCTGAGCGACTGTGGGCTGGAGACACAGACACGGCTTAGGCACTCAGATCAGCCCTGCAGTGGACGGCAGCATGTGGGGAGAGGAAGGACAAGACTAGGACTCGTGGGCCCAAGGCCTGGCAGGGTCACTGGCCTGTGAAGCCAAGCCTTGCAAGCTTAAACTGGAAAACAAAGATCAAAGTCAAGGCCCCAGGCCCCGAGACTCCACCATGCAATGAGAGAGTGGTGGGACAAAAACTACCTGTCTCCAGCCTGGCCACAGCAAAAAGAGGCGAAAGGTGTCAAAACATGCCAAGGTTGTACTCAGGCCATGGGGACCCACCTGAGCCTGGCGCCCTACCTTGAAGCCCGTTGGCCAGTGGATCAGGTAGAGGTCCAAGTAGTCCAGCTGCAGGTCGCTGAGTGTCTTCCGGCAGGCGCCCTTCACCAGGCCCTTCTCGTGGTACGTGCACCACAGCTGGAGCGAGAGGGCACATTCCATCACCGCCACGTGCAGCTCCAGGATAGCGCCCTCACCCACCACACACACCCAGTGAGAGGGCATGGTCCGTCACTACTGCTCATGGCTCCAGGATGGCACCCTTGCCCCACTGCCCATGCCCAGACAGAGGGCACAGCCTGTCACTATGCACAGCTCCAGTACAGCACCCTCACCCCACCACACATATCTCATGAAACTGCATGTCCTGTCACTACGCACGGCTCCAGGATGGTGCCCTCACCCCACTGCTCACGTGCTTCACCAAGGCGCTATGAGAGATGGGCGGGGGAGTTCTATTTCACCGGAGATCCTAACTTTCCAAGGAAGGAGGGTGAACTGGCCAAGACAGCCTCTCCCAGGACTAACAGAAAGCACAGAACAGAATGGACGGCAACTCCCCAGCCAGCCCTAAATGGGGTTCCCACGGCAACTTTCCCACAGGCTGGTGGAGCCAGCCTCACCCCCAACCCAGAGTCCTCTGTGGCCAAGAGGCTCCAGGTAAAAGACAGTCCCCAGGAGTGGAGATCTCATCTGCAGATGGGAACTGAGTTCCATCCTTGAAGGTGACCCCTGGAGAGGGAGAGCCAACCCGCGACCTCGCCTCAGCAGCATGGGCTCCCGGCAAGGCACCCAGATGGAAAGACGATCCAACAGGGAGCCATGGACGGGCAGGCTCCAGAGCCCTCCACAGCCTTGAGCAACACATTGCCCCTGGAGGCCATGACTGTACAGTAAGTCCCCTACATACAATCCTTCAAGTTGTGAACTTTCAAAGATGAGAACATGCATTCGTGAGTCCAGTCACGTAAGTTAATTCATGTGTCTCGTGTAAACTGTCACATGAGTGCAAGGTAATTGCATTGTTAAGATTTAAAATGTTTTCTTTATTTTGTGTTTGTTTCTCAAGTGTCATTTGTGTGAAAAGTATTATAAACCTAGTACAGTACTGTATAACTGATTGTG
>CAUYQG010191156.1:0-27446 GCA_963574415.1 Tarsius wallacei | reverse complement strand
ATCAGCCGGGCATGGTAGCGTGCACCTGTAATTCCGGCTACTCGGAAGGCTGAGGCTGAAGGATCACCGGAGCCCAGCAGGTCGAGGCTGCGGTGACCGGAAGTGGCCACTGCACTCCAGTCTGGGCAACGGAGTGAGACTCCAACTCAGAAAAAAAAAATTAGCCAGCAGTAAGTAGCATAAAACATCCAGCTCAAGCAATAAAATGCTACCTGTGAGAATAAGACCTCATCACCCAAGATTTGTGGAGGCGCTGAATGCCAAAGGGAAAGCCAGGCCCCATTATACTGGGGATGGAAGAGATAGAAAAGAGGGCAGGGAGAACATCCCATGGAGCAGAGGCACTGAATGCTCACCCAGGGAGCAAGGTCTTGCAGAGACCACAACTACCGCAGTTCCTGCTGGTGCACAGCCCTCTCACAGGTGGCCTGGCATCAGAGCCCCAGATTCACACACAGAGATGGCAGGACCGATTCTCGTCTGAAGAGGTCTGCTTTCTTAAACACTGGAAGAGCAGATGATAGAAGCCTTAGTTCAGGAGGAAGCATTCTAGGATTCAAGACCAGCCCCTGTGCCAAAGTCAAGGTTTCCTGGAAGTCACCGTATTGTCAGAGCCAAACCTTATGGTTGCTACAGATTTGTTCTGTTTGGGTTATTTCCATTCCCAGCCTCTGGGGCAGCCCAGAGCTGCACCTGACTCTCAAGTCCTTGGGGTTGCGAGGAGCGAATGCAGGGATAGGACTGAGGGCAGTGATGGAGGGGATGGCCTCTGTGGCTGGGGCACAACATGGTGTCTCCCCACAGTAGCCCTTACTTAGTCTGGGAAGGGAAAGATAGACTGGGGTCCGGTGGGTAGGACGCTGTCATTTTGATCCACTCAACAAATATTGAACTGTCACCTGCTCTGTGCAAGGCATTGGGCTAGAAACTGGAGAAAGGCAGCAGGCACATAGTCTACTCTCCCCAGCCCGAGCTGTCAGAGGAGCCTGTGGTGGAGGCAGCAATGTGAGTCACCCGTGAAGAGCTGTGAGAACTCAGAATTGAGTCAGACGGCTTGGGGTGGGGAGTGGCCAAGGCTTTTTGAGGGAGGTGTCAGGCAGGCCGGGGACAAGCTGACTGAGTGCGCCAGCAGACAAGGGAGGGACTGAGGCTACAAATGGATGGGAGGGAGCAAGAGGGACCCCGGGCCCTGGCAGGAGCAGACCCACGTGATGGGGGGGGCCAGGCCGTGAGGACTCGTCCTGAGGAATAGAGCCGTTGGAAGATTCTAGACCGGGAGCACATGGTGTGGTACAGTTAGTGCTCTGTTCTAACAGTGTCCAGGAAAGCAAAGGGTGGACGGATTTGAGGAAATTCAGGATGTGAAATCAGCAGGAACTGTGGGAAGGAAAACTGTGTGGGAGGAAGCGGGCAGGCAAGGGCAAACCCAGTGCTCCGGCCTGAGGCCATGAAGGGTTTTGGGCTGGTCAGGTTGACAGTGAGTCCTATTTGGGGACATCAAAGCAGCCATGTGCAGCAGTGAGTAGGGTACCGAAGGGACCAGAAGTCAGGCCACACCAGCCTCAGCACCAGTGCGAGCCTGAGGGAGGGTCCGAGCCCAAGGCCCGACCATCAGAGGAAGAAGGAAATGTCGGGGCAAAAAGCACAGTTCTCCCATTGCAAGAGGGCAGAGAGAAGGACAGACTGCAGGAAGCCATGAGCTTATATGTCTCTCCTGTCATTTCCTTTTCTGTGCCCTCTTTTCTTTTCCCTATAAAAGGAGACAGCAGGCACACCCCTGCTGCCCGCCCCCCCAGCCTGGGACAGGACCCCAGGGCAAGCCAAGACCCTCCTGCACCACCTGTGCCTGTGAGGTGCTGCTTCCCACCTGAGAGCGTTGGGACCACCAGCACACCCCTGGAAACACATCAAGGAGGAGGAGGGAGACCGAGGCTTGGGGAGGGGGAACTAAACTCCTGCTGGCAAGTGAGCACCTCCCCTAGCATCAGCGTGTTTCAAAAACATCAGAGACGACAGGAGTAATTGCACCGCATGCTCAGGAAAATGAGGGAGACCAGGTGGTGACTGGTTGCCCGGACACTGCAGTGCACAGCATCAGGGTTGCTGTCTTCGTAGGGTCCTGAGGCATCTCAGGAAAAGCCTGATTTCCCATTCTTCATTTATTTTTCAAAATTTCATTTATTTTATTCGTTCTTGGGTGGTGTGTGTATTTTTCTGTTCCAGCTGATAAATCTCCTTTTGACATGTTTTTGAAACCTTTATACGCAAAATGTCAAAATTAAGTAAAATAAGCATGTTCAGCTCTCACTATACATTCTGCAGATACAGCCAGAAGTCTGTGCTTCAGGTAAATTGGAATTTGGTACTAGAATATCACACTTTCCCAAGACACAGATTTGGCATGGAAGGGCGACTCGGAGAGCTTCTGTCAGAGGCTGAGTGGCCAAGAGGAAGAACTGGGCAGCGTGTGTTTTATACTACTTTTAGGTCTGGGAGAATTGTTAGGTCAGTGGGCCAGTGCGCTGAGCTGGCGCCACGGATAAGATGCAAAGAATTGCACCGAAGTTAGATCAGGAAAATGTTTATTTAGAAAGTAGATTAGAGAGAGAGAGAGAGAGAGAGAGAGAGAAGATTCACCTCCCCAGCATAAGGGAGGGGGCCAAAGCTTCAGGAAATACGGCCATGGCTGCTTAAGCTTATATGCTTCTTAAAGCTTTTCTTTAAGGTGATTGGATGGTGGTCTGTTTTACCTCATCACTAAGGGGCAGATAAGCACAGGTACTGTTGCAACGTGATGATGGGGGTCTGTTTGTGTCATGTAGCTCACGAAGGGCTACTTTATGTGATGGAGTCTACCTGTGTCATGTCGGTCACAAAGGGTTGCTTACAATAGATTAGGTCATCTTGGTTCTTTATGGCTGAAGGAAACTTGGAATAGAAAAGTAAACAGTACAAAGCAGGCTTGCAGGGTGGGGAGGGGCAGTTATAAGATAGCTATCAATAGCTATCTTTGGGAAACTGGTTCTTTCCTTGGCTAATGATTAGAGGGTAAATTAAAGTGAACAGCTAAAAAAACATGACAGAACTAGGCAGTGTTAAAATGGCTGTTCTTTGGTTATATTGACTCCATTTTGGTCTTTTGTCCATTCACCTACCAGTTCACCCTTCTCTGTGCGTGGGCCCATGCTCCCTCTCTCTGTTTCTGTCTCTCTCTCTCAACAAAACATTCTGGCATCATTTCTGGCGCCTCCTGACTGCTTCTGTTCCTACAGCTTACCAGTTCTCTCCATTCATAGCATCCTGGCCCACCCTAGTCTCTTACTGCCCTTGAAAGGGGACTGACAGTGACAACGTGTTACAGGTTTTGAGAGGCCACAGGGTCCACATCAGAAAGGACCCTCCTTTCTGGATTTTGACTTCATACCCAGAAGCACAGGCTTTGGGAGAGAATCAAGTCAAAGTCTTAGCAGTTGCTAAGAAAGCTTGCCAGAATCAACATTGCAGGATGGTTTCTGATGCATGTTTCTTATTCAGCCTTTCAGGTTGCCCCAGAGCAAAGAAGAGTGGTATCAGGATAGCACAAAGCAAAGAAGATAAAGAAGATCAAGAGCCAATTAGGTATGAGGGCCTGTTTGGTCAAGACCAGTGGCAGGGCTGCCGGTATGGGGACTAAACATTCAAGAGAAGCAAGTGCACATCAAGAAGAAAAAGAGGTCCGGGTCTTAGTGGGCACCTTTGAGATTTCAACAAACTGTAGTCAGATAACGGACACCGAAAATCAAATCACTTCTGCTAATTGGCCAGAAAGTCCCAGATGCTATCCAGCAGTAAGCTGATAACCATCTATCTGATGCTCTCAGTAACCAGAACCACAAAAAACTTCCCTCTGCCCATGGCAGTAAAAGCAACTGAGTTTACTAGGAAAGGCAACTTCAGGAAAGTTCCCAAAGATACTAAATATACTCTCCTGAGTGAATGTTTTACTGAGAGTCTGGTTTATAACAACTGTTTAGTTATACCCTGCCTGATTCTAAGGCAGGACTGGAGACAGGGCAGGCCTGGGCTTGGAGCCTGGGAGATGTTACCCTGCCACTCAAGGGGTAATCTGTTCCCATCCCAACGCCTGGGGTGCCTGGGCCTCAAAACCCACACTGTAAACCCAATGCAGCCTCCTGAAATTGTAATCTCACTCAACCTCTTTGGAGAAAAGTTTTAATTAAAACAAAATAAAAATGAATTAAAGCACAAATTATTAAAATAAGTTAAGATTTATCAAAATACATAGGTCATACAAATTCTGTAGAATGTATGTAAACTTGGCTGTTAAACAAACACAAAACAGACAAACCCGCTGCTTTGGGCATGTGAGGAGCACTCAAGCCAGCCCTCCCCTCCTCCAAGGTGGTCTCTTTCCTGGCTATGACTCACGCCTCAGCATAAACTATCCTGGAGCCCCAGCCGGTGTACCCCCCCCCACCTCCCCCGCCCTGCCCCCCGCCTCTGTGCCTGCCCTATCCAGGGAGCCTTCCGTGTTATCTCTGCAGCTTAAAATCTTGCCTAGCCGGATGGCATTTTATGACCTCCAGAGAACACAGCCAAACAAACAAATGTTTTCTAGCTCTTGAGAAGAGCATGAGACAGCCTTTTAAAAAAGGATCCCACAAGGTCTCATTGACTTTGCATTTTTTCCACCAGAAAAGCCATGGTTCTGCCTCAAAGTGGTATCTTCAAACCAATGCCCATGTGTCACAGGCTGCAATAGCCTAAGCAGGGCCCATCTCATACGCAGGGCCCATTATTCTTCACCCAGCACAGACATTTTATTCCAGAAAAACCTTCCATCCGCTATGGAATGTCTCTCTGCACGGACGAAATATTTAATTGTTCCACTAGGTGGTGTCTTGCAGTGATTTTTTTTCCTTCTTCTTTTCCCTTTGCCCAGCAGAACATTATGGTGCTTTTTTTCTTCATGTCGGGTTATTTTGACTTTGTGATAGAGATCACCAGGTCTGTGGTGGCAAGACATAAAGTGCGTCCCCTCTGTCTGTGGTCCAGGTGTCCAGTCCCCGGCTGCGACGGTCAGGGCCACATCACGGGGAAGTACGCCTCGCACCGCAGCGCCTCAGGGTGTCCCTTGGCGGCCAAGAGGCAGAAGGATGGGTACCTCAATGGCTCCCAGTTCTCCTGGAAGTCAGTCAAGACGGAAGGCATGTCCTGCCCCACGCCAGGGTGCGACGGGTCGGGGCACGTCAGCGGCAGCTTCCTCACACACCGGAGGTGAGTGGTCACTGTCTGTGGGGTCCTGGCTTGGGCACGTCCGCCAGGGGCTCTCTAACATGGCTGGTTATGATGGGAGCAGGTTTCAGCTTCCTCGTCGTCATCACCTGCATTTACAAAGAGATGGCTGAAAACTCGTACACCAAACTAAGACAGCCTAGAGGGTGGGAAAAGATGAATAAAATCTGAGGTTTATTTTGAAGAGCACAATCTCCTTTAACCCTACATATTAGGCAGTGGTTTTCTTTTTTTAAAAAAAAAAAGTCAGAATCCACTTCACACACACGGATACCTGTAAATTTGGTTATTTATACTGCCTGAAGTTCACCAGAGACCCCACCTGGGGAAGAGGACTATATCTGGCGTGGCAGCCTCTTGTGAATGCACCAAAGCTAATGAGAACATTTCCAAAAGATCCATTCAACCACATTAATTTTTATTTGTTTAATTCAAAAAAAAATATATGAAATTAGAGTCTTAGAAGAGGACTGTTGTGTTTCGTGCAAGTTGGGCTCTCTCTGAAGGAGTGACGGGCCTGTGGTGGAAACTGACACAATCCGTTAGATTTCATGGATGCCGGGTTGGAGAGGACATGAGGGGAAGATCTGGAATCCCAGGCACGATGCAAAGGCCATGCCCTTTGGAGAGCTTTTGCCACAGTTCCCTTTTTGCTGCTCTATCCTGCCACTTTCTGCAGAAATCACGCACTCATCTCTAATCTATCTATCAAACGATCTCAAATGCAGAGTGAACAAACGTTGACATGCAAAGGAAAAGGAAAAAAAGGCATTTTCAGAAATATGTGGCACTAAGCCTTCAAATTTTTTAAGGAAGATTCTTTTCAAGTATTAAAAAATTTCTACTCAGGTAGAAAATTCAAATGATATAAATGAGTTTAACAAGAAAAATGGACTGACCTTTCCCTGACCTGATCTCTCCCCTCCTTCCCCAAAGGCAGCAGTTCCTGTCTTCTTTCAGATATTGTCCCTGAGCAATCACACAATGGTGCAGAGACATACACAAACACCCACGTTGCCCTGCACCATGGTCTCCCCTTTCTATACACACAGATCCCTGTATAAGGGAGGCCTTGTCTGTTTACCAGGACACCTCAGGCCAGAGCAGGTGGGGGCAGGGGTTCCTGAGTGTATAGATTCCTCCCCCCAGCAGTAAGGCAGCACTCTCCCACATGCTCATGGCCCCATCTCCTTTCTAGGTTACATTCCTGGAAGCCAAAATGCTAGTTTTTAAATTTTGACTGTGCCAAATGCCACGACCCCCACCAAAAAGTTTCTACTTCCCCAAACTTTGGCTATTAATAAAATGTTTTAAAACTCTTTAAAACCCTTTCCATAGGACATGAAAGTAAGGGCTTATAAGATTTTCTAATCTGATGCAAACAAAAGCAATTCCATCCCCTCATGGAAGCATTCTTGGGTTGGGGTAAAACTAAGCCCTCTGCAGAGGCATTGTACTTCAGAGAAAGCTTTCCTCATGCTTAGATTTTATCCATTTTATTTTAGGAAGCCAAGGTCAGGTGCCGATATGTTGTCTTTACACCTGTCTCCCAGCCTTGGTTGGATCGATGTATTGAGGTCAAGAACACAGCCATCTGTTAGGAAACCTCAGCTTGTGGCTTCTTTAGGAGGGGAGGGCTCCCAGCTCTGGAGCCACAGAGCTGAGGAGTAGAACCCTGTTTCTCCCTAACCCCTCCCAAATGCCAAATATGTGTCTCTGCTGTTAGGCCTTCACCCCACACGCCTCTGCTCACTCTCTTGCCAACTTCACCTCCGCTTCCGCCCTTCCCTGCTTCTTTTCTCCAAAGGCATGCATCTCCTTGGGGTCTCTGGATGAGAGTGGAAAGGCATGCATGCACTGTCTAGACAGGCTGATAGAATTTTACAGGTCCAGATTATTCAATTCGCTACACCAGAAGCTCTCTTCTCTAGAAATCTGCAGGCCACTCACTCCATGCCCACTTGGTGGCTGCCCACCCATGCCTCAGGGCTTGGCAGGATCACTCTTTCAAGGTCCCAGGTAACAAAAATGACCCCAGCCTTCTTTGCTCCCTGCCCAGTCTGGAGGGCCACTGCTTGTGCTGGGAAAGGCCCCAACCTTGGGCATTAGTATCCAACACAGGAAGTGGGGGAAGGTAGGAATCTTGTGTCCTCAGTCGCAGTACCTGTTAGGTGTTCTACCTTGGGTGGGTAGAACAATGTGGGGAACTTAACACTTTTAAAGGCTGAATCAGAACCCTCTGAACTACTAGCTTCAGGGACCTCTGAGGAGGAAAGGGGACATGGATGTGTGCCACCATGTTCTGGACACATTGTCAGATCACTGACACTGTATGGAGCTTGAGTGTCTATGTGTGAAAGGATAACCCAGGGCAGAGGCAAGTATGGGAAGGGATCATCCAGACCCAGTGGACCTGTGTTTAGTTTGGTTTTAATAATTTCAGTAAAATATACACAACATGAAATTTACCATCTTAGCCATTTTCAGGTGTATGGTTCAGTAGCATTAAGTATACATATGATCCCTGACTTAGGAGTTTTCCATTTTATAACAGTGCAAAAGCGTTATACATTCAATAGAAACCATACTTTGAGTATCCATACAACCACTCTGATTTTAATTTTCAGTACAGTATTAAATAAATTACATAGATATGCAACATATTATGATAAAACAGACTTTGTGGCAGATGACTTTGCCCAACTATGGGCTAATGTAGGTGTTCTGAGCATGTTAAGGTAGGCTTGGCTAAGCTGTGATGTTTAGTAGAGGTATTCAATGCATTTTTGACTTACAATATTTTCAACTTACAGCATTTCCAACTTAAGATGGGCTCCTCAGGTTGTAACTCCATCATGAATCAAGGAGAATCTGAATTCACCTTGCTCTCTGACAGATCTCTAGAACTGTTTTATCATCTCATAGTGAAACTCTGTCCCATTACACACTAACTCTGCCTTTCTCCTCCCCAGCCCCTGACAATCACCATTTCACTTTCTGTCCCTTGAATATGATGACTCTAGGTACCTCCTACAGTGGAATCGTGCAGTACTGTCCTTTTGTGACTGGCCTGTTTCACTTAGTGCAATGTCCTTAAGGGTCATTTATGTTTCAGCATGGGTCAAAATTCCCTTCCATTCCCTTCCTTTTGAAGACCGAAGGATATAATATCCATTGCATGTTGATCATGGTTTTTATGTGCTGAACAAGTTTTCATGTATTTTATTTGGTAGGCAAAGTATTATTTTTGAAAGTGTGACAATATAGGCAAGAATATAGCTATGCATATGGAAATCAACTTATTAGAGAGTTTCTAGGGTTTCTCTCTTCTTGGAAGTCCATGGCTTGCCTGGATTGCCTGGGGCCGACTGGTGGTTTTCCCAAACTTTGAAGGCCTGGTTAGAAGGAACTTCCCAAAAGACACCTTTGGTATGTTGAGACCTAGGCTCCCTGGACATCTCACCTCTATGGAAACAAACAGCTTTCAGAATCAGAAGCAAAGACTAGACTGAAAAAAAAATTACCTGTTTTATTTTTCCTTTTCCCCAAACTGACAATCTAGTTAGATGATAAAGAATTGCTTTCAAGCAGGTGCCAGATATAAAGAGTAGACGAAGCAAAAACAAATGTCCATGGTTTCGGGCCCTGGTGGCACACCCAGCCCAGGGTCTTAGGCCCAACAGGAGCCTCTGAGTATCTGCACACTTTGCTGGGAAATTGTTTCCATTTTATTTCACAGTAAGTACTAGAGCAATCAATGTTCTTTCTGCATTTGAGGTATTGGACAGAAGGATCTATTTCCCAGTCCCTATTTCCTGAGTTATGTCATATCTGAACAAAGGAGAGCTGATATAAAAGGAATAGAAAACGTTTGTCTTTAGGGTTGGCTTGGCCTCTCTAGAAAAGCAGTGCTTAAAATTAAAAATCAGTCCTTCAAACCCAGATGCTTTCTTACATATATCAGACACACATTTCTACTGAGGCATGCCACTGAGATTCAAATAGTTAAAAAAGATCAAAGTTCCCTTGTTATCTTAACTATAGACAGCATGCTTTGAAAACACATGCCCTTCCTGACACATTCACTTCTGCTGTTTCTCAAGTGTCGGAGAGTGAAGATCATTCCCACCAGGGAACTTATCCCAAAGGGACACCTGTCAACCAGCATGTCAGAGAGTCACAGCTGAGTCCTCAGCAGGGCTAGTGGCAGAGCCAAAGTGTCCACCTACATATTGAGGACAAATGCCAGCTTCTGAGCACATGGACACTTGCTGCGCATCACCTTTTGAATGGATGCAATGTTGTGATCGTAAAAGCAACTAAGATGAGATTCTTTGGTCAGGCATAAAAGGCCCATCCTTCCCAGAAAAAAATCAAAAAGCTCAGAAAGGAAGAGTCACTTAGATAATTCTATAATGATAGTTAGAATTCAGGATAGAAGGTATACATTTTATACAGGAGGCAGTGGAAGTACGAAGAATATTCCTCAGCCCTGGTGAATGCAGGCCGAAGACACAGCATAGTCACAAATGGGGTGCCAGCAAGGCCTGGGCATGGTACATGCGGCCCATGCGGATCCATCCAGCAAGCGTTCTGGTCACTTACTAAGACTGTGTCACACACCAGATGCAGCAGAGTCTAAGGTGGTGGAGATAAGTAAGACCTAGCCCTCAACTCCCCCAGCTCAGAACCTCACTGCGAAGGGAGAGATTTACATAAGGCTAAGCCAATGGAAGAATGTCAGGTCAAGGGACAGAGTGCAATGCCATGAGAGAGACTGATCTTAGACTTGGAGAAATCTGAAAAAAACTTCATAGGAAATTGAGACCCGTTGAGTCTATTCCCAAGGAGCTCTCAGTCTGCAACACACATCTCTCCCCCGAGCTCCAAGCTGACGGGTCATTCATTCATTTCATTCTCTGACACAAATGGACATAGCTTTAACAGCTTTGCCAATGTCTGTCAGTGTCTGGTTTATGAAGTTGAGTGCCATGGTCTGCTCTTTAGAGGAGAGGAAGAGACCACAGTCTAGAGGATACTGTGGATTGATAGAAAGGATATTACAATGCAACAAGGCAGTACCAGGATAGAAATCAAGAAATAGAGGAGAATCATCCCATCTTGATGGGTAAACCGGGCAGGCTCCCTCCAAAAGCAAGACTAACACTAGTTATCAAAGGAAGAGATGCAGTGCACCACAGGGAAGAACACTGCATTGAGGGGCTTTAGGTGGAGCATGGAGTGTGTTCCCATGCATCATCGTGGTGGTCAGGTGCGAGAGAGCTAGAGAGAACTCAGGAAGGAGCAGGCAGGCAAGCCAAGCAGTTCCCAGGGGCCTGGGGAGAAATGGTGGGAGCCAGATATTTTACATGGTAGGAAGGGCAGAAGATTAGAGAGATGTTTAGGAAGCAGGAGCAGCAGGGTCCAGTGGGTAAGTGTGGGGGGACAGTTGTCCACAGCATTAGCAGCAGTGTGGATGGTGAGGCTGTAAGTCAAGAATGCAGGGAAAGAGCTCAGCTTTGACAAAGGTGAGTATCTTAGTCTGCTTGGGCTGTCATAACAGAACACCACAGCCCAGCGACTTAAACAACACACATTTGTTGTCTCACATTCTGGAGGCTGGAAGACCGAGATCAAGGTTCCAGCTTACTTGGTTTCTGGGGCAGGTCCTCTTCCTGGCTTGCAGATGGCCACCTTCTCTCTGTGTCCTCACATAGCAGAAAGAGAGCTTGAGCTCTGCTGTCTCTTCTTGTATGACACTCATTCCACCAGATCAGGGCCCCACCCATGACCTCATTTAACCTGAATTACTCCCTTAAAGGGCCTATACAGATGCAGCCACATGGGAGGTTAGGACTGGAACACATTCAGACCATAAAAGTGGGGAAAAGTAGTTATTTCACTTTAAATATGGTAGTTTGAAATTTTGTGGAACTTTAAAGTGGAATTCTCCATCAGACAGCTGGAAATGGAGTTGGGAGAAGTGCCCTAGACACAATAGCATAGGAATCGGCACCATCCAGGTCACACTCAGTCATGCAGGTGTGCCTCCAGACCAGGGATTGAATGAGAAGAGCATCGACCGAGATACCACCAGGAAGCATGAACACGGAACAGCAGGTGGGCAGGGTGAGGCCATGGAGAAGAAGAGGTGCCACAGGCAGTGTTAAGAGAATCAGGTGCCGTGATATGACAGAAAAAATGCAGTCAACAGTAGGAAATGTGGCAGGGAGGACAGTGAGTCGGAAGTTCAAAATGATTGCTGTTGGCTGGACATGGTGGCTCATGCCTGTAATCCCAGCACTCTAGGAGAATGAGGTGAGAGGATTGCTTGAGCCCAGGGGTTTGAGACCAGCCTGGGGAACTTAATGAGACTTTGTCATTACAAAAAAATCAAAATATTAGCTGGGCGTGATGGCGTGTGCCTGTAGTCCCAGCTACTCAGGAAGCTGAGGCAGAAGAATTCCCTGAGCCTATGAGGTCGGGACTAGTGAGCCATGATCATGCCACTGCACTCAGTCTGGGTAACAGAGTAAGATTCACTCAAAAAAAAAAAAGGAAAATATCATCGGGTTCTAAAATTAGGGTGGCTTTGGCCTTGGAACTCAGCAGAGGCATTTCATTAGTGGAGAGTTTGGGAAGGGATGACGCACCAGAGCTAGACTGAGAGAGGTCAAAGGTCAGATGGAAGGTATCAAGATGGTCACAGAAGATGTGACTCATTGTTCACGAAGTGTAGCTGAGAAGGGGAGGAATGACTTACAGTTAGAAAAGGGGTGAGGAGTGAGGGAGGACTTTCTAGGAAGAGAGGAAAGCAGGTGTCTGTTGTCTGAAGAGAAGCAGGAGAAAGAAAGAAGCCAAAGGAACAGAAGGGGTCAGAGGGACCAAATGGAGCCTGATCTTGGTGGAAGTCAGAAAGCCAAAGATAAGCAGGATGAGTGTGGACGGAACTGCACCAAGAAGTGGGGGGCCAAGGGGTGAAGTCCCCCCTAGACAGGGATTTCATCACGTCATTCAAATGTGACCTTGCGCAACAGCTGAGAGTGAGCAGGGCATCTGAGGCAGGGCCTTACGGGCGTGGTAGTCTGGGATCACCTTCAGGAGGGAACTCAAAGGGAATCCCAGCGATGGCATGAGCCTGCAGGAAACTAGACCAGGTGTCAGTCGCTAAAGGGAGGGTGGCGCTCTTCTCCTGACACTCAGCCATCGAAGGGTGGAGAAGAGAGCCCTGGAGACACAGGTGCTTGTGGGGGCAGATGGCCGAGGGCGTTGGCAACCAAGGGGCAGTGGAATGCGGAGGACTCCATGTGAGAAGCAGGCATCAGAGCAGGCAAGGAGGACACTGCCGTGAGGAGGCTAAGTTACAGAGCTATTCATGCTGTGCATTCCCGGTGCTTTGCCACCAGCCTTGCCCCTGGCACCGGGAGCATCTTCTCGGCCATTCTGAGCTGCCAAATGTGTCCTTGGTCATGTGCCTTCTGCATCGTGGTGTGTCACACCTGTGTGCCTCTCCATCACCGAGAACACCCTTTCCTCCATCTCCCCATCTGCCTCCTCATCCTCAAAAGAATGTTAGCTGTGGCTTTTTAGGGCTTACTATGTGCCAAGCAGAGTTCTGACCACCTTAGTGTATTAACCCTTAGTCCTCATAACAACCCAACAAAATAGGCTATAATTATCCCTGTGGCTATAATTATCCCTGTTTTAAAGATTAAGACACTGTGGCAAAGAGAAGTTGAGTAACAGCCCAAGGTCCTGTAGTTTGTAAGTGGCAGAGCCAGGTTCAGGTCCAGGCAGCCTGTCTGGCCCACTGCTGAGACCTTCCCTTCTGTGCTATCCGGTTCCTTGGTGACTGATCACTTTCACCAGCTCGTCCTCTCTTCAAGCCGAGCGTCCCTTTGCCCCATACCAAGTAACCTCAGTCTCGTCAGAGTCCCCTGCAATGTCTGCCTGTATGGATGGGACCACTGCTTACTTTCCTGCTTACCATGGTGCCTCACTTGGTCGCTGCACATAACAGCATTTAAGAACTGTTTCCATGCATCTACAACTCAATGCATTTTTAAAGAAGGGTTTCGAGTCTGTATTTCAAATAGAAAGCAATTTATTGTGCAGATTTGAGGAACCTGGGACCTAGCAGCAGACAGGTGTGCTTCACCACGAGTATAGAAGGGTCCAGGACCCAGGTCAGTGGAACAGAAGGAGCTGGGTAGAAAGGAGGGAGGGAGGAGGCTGGAAAATGCTCTGCCCAGGTCTGAGAAGACCTCAGAGGTGACAGGCTCAACTCCTTCGGTCATGGAAGACCTTGACCAGGTGCTGGATGGGAGTGCCAGTGCTTAGCACAAGGGCCATGCACATGGTAGGTCCAATACATGCAGGGACTGCACAGGCTGAAGAAGGGTAATGGGGATGAGGGGGCTTCTTCAACTGTTGAGCCCGCTCCTTTGAATGTAAACATACTGAACATACTTCACCATCACCCTAGCTCTTACTCCACTTAAGTAAGTTTAGGAAAATTCCCCAAAATTAAAGTTCACTGATTCTAACTCTGAAAAACAAATATTTTAGAAGTAGCTCCTATATTTTGTAGGGCCTTGACCAACATAAGCTTTATTTCAAGTCACCTCCCAAACCCCCTTAAACCTTTTCTGTCTGGACCATGTGAAGTAATCTATTTTTAGTTTTTTTGTAGTCTGTTATAAATGAGAACATAGCCTCTTGAGGGGGAGGGTGTGTTT
Organism: Tarsius wallacei; assembly: GCA_963574415.1. Lineage (NCBI taxonomy): Eukaryota > Metazoa > Chordata > Mammalia > Primates > Tarsiidae > Tarsius > Tarsius wallacei. The sequence continues at coordinate 13,413 of CAUYQG010191156.1, read as the reverse complement.
GTTTTGCTTAATATTTCCCAAGAGAATTGTTGCAAAAATAAGACACCATATCAAATACTTACTATGTGAGTTATTTTTTGAATCAATCATCTCATGTAATGTAAGATTAGCTAGGATAGGCTAGCTGCCATAACAAATAGAACCAAACTGGCTCCAGCGAGTCCAGGTTTTTCTTGCTCATACAACAGCACTGGACAGGAAGACGGGAGAGAAGGGCTCTGGCGTCTTCATCAGTTTTTCCAACAGCAGTTTTCATTCCACAGCCAGAGAGAAAAGAACACGGAGGGTCCTAAGTGGGAGGTGTTGAGGTCCACACAGCTCACTTATTTCTCATTCCATGGGTAGAAACCAACCCCACAGCATCGCCTGATGCAAGGAAAGATTGGAATGCAGTCTACCCTTGAGCCCAAGAAGGGAGGAAACCTGTATGCTGCCTTGCCTCTCCCAGATGCTGCATAGCCATAGCTTATTTTATTGTATTGTTTTGCTTTCTTTTTTGCCTGAGTCTCACTCTGTTGTCCAGGCTAGAGTGCAGTGGCACACTCAGCCACCCTAGTGTCAACCTGCTGGGTGCCAGCGCTCCTTCCGCCTCAGTCTTCCAAGTAGCTGGAACTACAGGCACGCACTACCTTGCCTGACTAATTTTTTTTTATTGTAGAGACACAAGGTCTTGCCAAGTTGCCCGGGTTGGTCTTGAACCCGTAGACTCAGGCAATCCACTCGCCCCAGCCTCCCAAAGTGCTGGGATTGCAGGCTGAGCCACCGAGCCCGGCCATAGCCATAGCGAGTATGAAAACATACTTAACATTTAACCCAGTGTGTGGGGACAGATGGCCGAGGACTCCATGTGGGAAGCAGGGGCTGGGGCAGGCAAGGAGGATGTGGTGAGGAGGCTCCAAGTGCCCTGAGATCTACAGAGTTCGTATTCTGGAGACGAGGAAACTAACCCAGAGAGAGCAAGTCACTCTCCCCTGAGCACACTGGCCATAAGCAGAAAAGTTGGGACTTGCCTGATGACTGCTGGGCCTCAGTCATGGGCCAAAAGTGTCGTGCCCACCTTCGTGCCTCCACAGAGTCTAGCACAGTACTCTCACGGGCAGGCATTCAATGACAGCATGCAGGCTTCTGCCAGGCTTCTGTTTCTGTCTCAGGAGAGATCACTGGCTGGTCTCTGGAAACAGGGGGAAGACAAAGTGGGGAGATCCCCCAGCTGTCCTCGCTACTTGTCTGCCCATTGCCCTTGGCCCCATGAAGATGCTTCCATGTCTTCCAGTTGCGTGGAGGGGTAGGGTCCTCACTCTCCCGATTATGGATAAGAACTGGCCAGCCACCCTGTCCAGAGGCCACACATGTGGACAGAGGACACTGAGGAGGTTCCAGTTCCTCTTAACTCAAGACCTTCTCTGATGATAAATCCGAATTCCACAGCATCAAGGAATAAATATGCACATGTCTAGCAACTCTGGTCCCCACTGCAGATGAGTTCTGGGACATTGTTACCTCAGGGACTGCCTCCCTGGACTCTCTGCGGGCCTCCTTGAACACTCGCCTCCCCCAGCAAGGACTTCTCTCCCTTGCCTTCTCTGCGGCTTCTTCTGCTGGCTGGGCAGAGAGTGAGGAGAATGAGGAGGGCATTGCCAGGGGCTCCTCCAGACCCTGTGGTAGCTTCTGCTTCGCCCAAGCATTTTTATAGAGTCACACTTCGTTTCACAACACCAGAAGAGAGGTTTCCTAAGCGCGAGGTCTCTCAGTGAATTGCAGGAGGGGAGGGGAAAATCGGCCCATCCAGGAGTCAAGGCACTGACTTTCCATCTAGGGCCAAACTGTGTGCCGCATCAGGGTGTTTGCTGGGTTCCAGCTCCTGGGAAGTCCCTGCACCCCCATTTCAAGCAAGCAGCCTTCATCATCAACCCTTTAACTGTCTAACCAGGATGCCATGTTGAGGGGAAAAGAGAGAGAAAGTCTCAGTGCTTTGTCAGCCTCTGATCCTACATTTGTTTTGTTGTCAAAGAATGCTGGGATCCATCCTGAACCCTGCAGAGCTATCCTCTAGAGAGCGCTGGGATGTTCCCGGGGAAGGGATCCCTGTCCCCACTTCACTGCTAGCATAATCGGCTGTATTAGTCCCATGATTTTATGAGAAAGTCTTCGGGAGAGTTGATTTTGCTGCCCTTTGGTGTCAGGCTTCCGGCTCTGTGCCAGGGCCAGATGCACCTCGAGAGCGAGGTCCCAGGTCAGATGCCCTCTGCCCAGCCAGATGCGCATCCTGCTTGGATCGTGTGCCCTATGCAACCTCTGCACTGCCTCCTGAAAGCACCTCCAACGTTCTGCTTCTTTTATTTTAGTTTTTGACAGGAAGCAGTTGGGAGGGAAAAAGTCAGATGCAACATCTGTCTCGAACCGTGAATCCCGAAGGGCCCCAGGAAAAGTTGGAAGAGAAGGGTGACATCTGTTAGACCTCCGCCTGAAACAACAGAGCATTTTGGCATGTTCCCACAAGGGTGGGACACAACCACATTTGATTTGGGATGAAACTTCTCCCTCTGAAGCACTTTCACATTTGCTATCTCACCCTGTCTCCCCAGGGCCTGGTAAGGTGTCAGCTTCAGCAGATCTGGCACACCAGCCTGTGAACTGGATGGGAAAGTTGCCAACCAAACAGCTTCAACCCACACCTCTCCTTACTTTCTGTAGGGAGGAAGTCCAGGCTGACTCATGTGGGGCCTCCGTTGGGCCTTCGCAGGCTGAAAGCAAGAGGCATCGGGTACCATCCTCACTGGGGCTCACAGTCCACCACAGAGCTCACTCAGCTACTTGGCAGAACTCAGCACCTCAAGCTTTTAGCATCCACGGCCGACTTTCTCACTGGCTGTTGGCCAGAGCCACTGTCAGCTGATGGAGGACCCTAGGTCCTGGCCACACACCCCTTAGTAGCTGATATGTGGGCTCCTATGATGTTGCAAGAGCAATTCCCAGCATATTCACAGGCCAACCCACACCCATCAGAAGAGGACACGCAGTGCAGATGCACCAGGGAAGGCTTGGGGCCACCTTAGGATTCCACTTGCTACAGGAGTGTTATTTGGCCACTGGGCTGGGATCTTTGGAGAAGTAAAAATTTCAGTATAGTCTCTGCCCCCCCAAAGCTTTGCCTGTTATAATGTAAGAGGAAAGACCAACACACAAACAAGAAATGAACAATACAAATAAGCAAGGTCATTTTTATCTGCAGTACAGAGAAGGAGAATCTGACCTTTTAAAAGCTTCAAGGTCCTGTATGTGTATTAATCTCAAACAGACAAACAAAACAAATACTTTGAATTCTTATAATTAGTGGGAGCTAAGACTAATTCAAATCTTTTGACCCCTCCAAATACCTTCTGATGAGCACAGTATCACTTGATTGTTAAGGGAATCATAAAGTATCAGAAATATTGCAGTGTTCAAATGTTTTGTAGTATAACATATACAACGTCTACAAGTATACCTATTTTCTGTAACTGACAAATCTGTCTTCCTCACCACTGCATGGCAAGAACTTGATCTGAATAACCTAGGTCGGTTTGGTGCCTCCCCCTGTGTTTCCACCCCGGGTGTGCCTGATGGGGTGAGTCAGCAGCTCCTAGAGAGGTCCTTGTTCCTGTCCTGTCATCAGCCAAGTGAGTTGTCCCTTCATTTTCCCTGTGCCTCGACGTGAGGCCTCTCTGGGTCCATCCAGCCCAGAAGAGGGAGGGAGTGGGGCCCCTGAAGTCTTTCGCCAACTCCCTACTGTTCTCTAGTGAGAGAAAGAAGGCCTGGTCCCCGGGCCACCCTGAGGAGCAGGGAACACCCTCAACATGACGCAGACTAGTTTGCTACACACACCCTACAGTCATTTCTCTTCTCCAGCTTCCCCTTCTCCTGCGGGCTCCTCTCAGAACCGCCAACGTCTAACTAAAACCCCTGTCCTCTCCTCTCCCTTCTCCTTCCCCTTTCCTGGAGATTCTTCAGCTGTTACTTCGATGCATAATGTATTCTTCCAAATCTACTGCTGATGCAGTTTCTTCTGTCTCTGGGATTTGGCACTCAAAAAACTAAGCCTTTGAAACTCAAAAGCCTTTTCTTTCTGATTTTCACCCAACAATGATTCCTTAAGACAGCAAAAGCTTCTTGTGCTAACAAAAATGGTGGTAAAGAAATAGGAAGAATAAAACATGCAGCAGCCAAGATACTGCTGAAATCTCACTTCCCACTCTGCTCTGAAGACTCCTTGCAAGGATCTGACCTCCTGAGTGCTGCCAGGCCAGCTTTCCCGGGCCAACCTCGCATGGCCAGGTCTAAGCGCCACAGGCTGGACCCTGGGGGTCCAAAAGTTTAGGACAACAGCAGGAATGTTTCCTCATCACAGATCCCCACAAAAATTAGTCAAAGATTGTGTGAGTCACCAAAGAGCCATACCCTCCATGCTGTGCAACAGGCTTAACAGAAAGGACCAAACAGCACTCTCTGTTCCCTAGTTCCAAATAAGGCCACATTCACGAGTAATGCAAGCTAGGATGTCAGCATATCCTTTCAGGAGACACAATCAATCCACAAACAACCATAACCACCACAGCTACAACAGCTTCTCCAGAAAATAGCACGGGACCTTAATCCTTCAAGAACTTTCATCCCGCTCAAGGCTGACTCTTTCTTCCTCTAGGCTTCATTCCTGCCTCATACCCCAGCGAGAATCCCCAGCAGACCACATTTTGCAGCACCATGCTCAGGACCTTTATCACCACTTGCAGAAATGCTTGCACAAATATCGTCTCAAGAACAGTTTACTTCTGCCGAGGATTGCTCAAATGCAGAGGCCGACGCTGGCACATGCCTTTACCCTCCTGGAGGCTGCCCATTCTGGGATCTGAGCTCTCTCTCCAGGCCAGTGCTGACCTCTGACACATTCTGAGAGACACACTCTGTACCATCAGCCTTCTAAGCACTCTGCAGTGGGAAGGAACATTCTGGGAACTGCATATTCCCCAGAGGTCAGAGCACTGTCCTGCTGTGCCAGGCACATGATTACCCAACCCTGGAAAGATGTGAAGCGAATACCTAATTGGATCTACTTGACAGCTTGTTGGAAGAATTAGATGGGGTCATGTATAAAAAATGCTTAGTGCAATGCTCAAAATGTCATAATGTGTTTAATAAATCTAGCCTGCTTTATTAGCTACTATTTAAATTCCTTCTACAGGAAGAATCACTCTGTTTAGAATCCAAACTAAAAACAGCCCCCAGTCCTCGAGGAGAAAGCTTGGTACTTCTCCTGAAATGCCACCAAATGCCTCTCATGTCTTCCCCCTGCAGCCTAACTGTGGGGTGATACGACTTCTCCTTCACCCCCTCATCCTATGGGCCATTCTGCACAAAGGGGAAGGAAGGCCCCAGTCCACATTGCCCAGTACAGTGGCCACTGGACACAAGAGGCTGCTGAACTCTGGAAGTTGGGCCCCTGAGAGGAACTGAGTTTTTTCAGTCTGATTTCAGTTCATGTAAATTCAAATGTGAATGGCCTCTTGTAAGCACGCTAGTCATTTTGGATTTAAGTTTCACCCTAACTTGATTCTATCTGTAAAGACCCTATTTCCAAATAAGGTCATATTCACTGGACAATTCTGCCAGGACTCAGCTGCATCACGGGCTGCTGTGGGAGTCTGACATGAGATTCACATGGGCAGCACTTTGCTTTCCCTCCCCAGGCCTGCCACTGAGGGGCTGCCCTCAGGGTATCAGCCTGCTGCCTATGTCCTTCCTTCAAGACCACAGAGCAGAAGTCTGGAGCTAGGCTGGGTCAAGCTGAGTGCCCTGAGTGGAGGAGACAGAGCCAGCCACGACAGCTGCAGCCACGACAACTGCAACTATGATAAGCATAACCGCCATGACTATACCAATAATCACAGCTATAATACAATAACCATAACCATCACAACCATAACAACCGTGACAACTGAAACACTACCAGCTGGGAGGCCCTGCTCGCTGCCCTGCCTGCCTCCCAGGCTGCACTGTCCTTTGAGTCGTCACCACAGATGTTTCCTCCCACGTGCCGATGCCATTTGAAGTAACTCAGGGCAAAATTTCCTATTCACAGAAGAGCTGGCATTCACATATTAAAGATAAATGGGAAAACATTTGCATGAGAACCCAAGACTGACTATCAAAAGCGATGGTGTTCGTTTCCTAGGACTAGCCTAATAAATCAGCCCGAACTTGGTGGCTTAAAAGAACACAAATGAATTCTCTCTCAGTTCTGGAGTCCAGGCGATAGAAATCCAGATGTCGAGGGCTGGGATCTGCTGAGGGCTCTGGGGAAGATCATCCAGCTCTGGGGCGGGGGGGGGGGGCTCTTAACCCTTTCTTGGTGCCTCCAGGCCCACAGACACATCATTCCCGTCTTTGCCTTTATTGTTACCTGGCCTTCTTCCCTCTCTCTGTGCACAAGTTTTCCTCCTCTTGTAAGCACACTAGTCATTTTGGATTTAAGTTTCACCCTAACTTGATTCTATCTGTTAAGACCCTATTTCCAAATAAGGTCATATTCACTAGTAACATGAGTTAAGACATCACCATATCCTTTTGGGAGACACAGTCAATCCAAACAGTGATTCACACTAAGGTTAGCTCTGAGCGTCCCAAGAGACAAACAAAAGGAGAAACTCTCATTGTCTATTAGGATTAAGCTCTATCGTCAGCAACATCCAGCCAAAAAAGGAACACACAAGCAACCTGGGGGGCTATGATGTTTCCAAACCACCAGGGGCTCAGATCTTCTTTGTCTAGTTGCTTAGTCCTGACATTTGGGCAGAGCAACTGGTGAGTGAAGAAGAGGGTGGGGTAGAGAGAGAAAATAGGGCCAGAACTAAGAAAAAGAGGAGCCAGCAGGGCTCAGTGGCTCAGCCTGTAATCCCGCGCCTTGGGAGGCTGAGGTGAGTGGATTGCCTGAGCCCGCGGGTTCGAGACCCACCTGGGCAAGCAAGACCTCATCTCTACAGTAAATCAAAAAAATTAGCCGGGCGTGGTGGCACACGCCTGTAGTTCCGGCTACTCGGAAGGCTGAGGCGGAAGGATCGCCGGAGCCCAGCAGGTCGAGGCTGCGGTGGCCGGGAGTGGCCACTGTATTCCAGTCTGGGTGACAGAGTGAGACTCCAACTCAAAAAAAAAAAAGAAAAGAAAAAGAGGAGCCAGGAATGTGCCTAACATCCACAGAAAGAAGCTGGAGACTGAGGGTGCGGCGTCAGGGTGGATTGGAAAACAGGACGAGTTGAAGACCTTTAAGATGCCCTGCCACGGGGCTTCTCCCAGCAGAAGGAGAAGCTGGAACCGGGATGCTCTAGACCAGGAAAAGCAACTGGAAACAGGAGGGAGCTGAGTATAGAAAACAAGAATATTAAGAGAAATGGTGAGGCCAACCCTGGCCTTCTTTCCGCTTGGCTCCCAGACCCCAGCTGTGGCAAGTGACTTCTCCTGCCCTCAAAAAGCTAGAGAAAGCAAAAACATCTCTAGAAAGAGAAGCAGTCTTTTTAAAAACCTATAATTTGTCATAAAACAGAAAAAAATAGAAAGAATATTGAAATGCATTGTATTAATAATCCAAGAATCCTTCAGAGAACAAGGAAGATCTCTTCCAAAAAACTAAATGAAAAATAAATTCACTTAGAAAGTTAAAACTTAAAGTTGAGGAAATATCCTGTAAATTATAAGGAAATGAAAAAGGAAGATAAAAGATTTTGTTTAAAAAAAAAGTAGAGAAGTAATTCTGGAGGTTTAACAATCAATTAATAGTAGTTTCTGAACTAGTAAAGAGAAAAGTAGAGAGAGAGCGAAAACGGAAGAAAGAAAATTGCCCAAGGAAAAAATAAGAACAATCCCCAAGGCAAAGATCTTGAGTTTTCAGATAGAAAGGCCTCTAGAGTGACCATGTGATGGTGGACAAGCTCTGGATCTGCCAGGGCCCCTCTGAGAAGCAGAACCAGAAGGAGACATGGAGAGGTTTGCAGAGAGGGTGCCAAAAAAGGGCATACACAACTTAAGAAAGGAAAAAATGTATTAAAATTGTAATTCTCAATATGTATGGAAACAAAAGATGAATACAAGTCACATTTGACTTCTGCATTTACAAGAGACACTCAAAGTGCTTGCCATCAGCATCCAGACACTTCCAATGATGGTGGACTAAAAGTAATCCACAGATAACATCTCTTAAAACGTGTACACATTTTTAGCACCCCCACTGTATCTCTATAGAATAGATTTGTTACAAGGTACTGGCCTGCTCCATCTGGCGGCTGGCTGAGCTGCTGGGAATCGTAAGGTAGAGAGGTAGGGCAGGACCTTGCAGGCAGGAGCTGAAGTGGCATTCCACAGGCAGATTTCTTCTTCCTCAGGAAATCTCAGTTCTGTGTTTGAGGTCTTTCAACCATGTGGGTCAGGCCCACCCAGACTGCCAGGATCATCTTCACTTGAAGCCAACCAATGACAGGCATTAACTCCTCTACAAAATACCTTCGCAGCCACACTTAGATGAGTGCGTGATGAACAACTGGGTGCTGTGGTCTCTCCAATCTGATACATAAAAGGATCACAGTCAACCACACAGAAGTTTATCAAGAAATTTTGAAATCCTGGCATGGAGAGACTTGTGGGGGCAGGTTGGAGAAAAGAGGAACAAAGAGAAAAGTAATCTAAATGGTATACTCAACAGCAACATTGGGAATGAGAAACAAATAGAAAAATGCCGTCAACACTCAGGAAAATGATTGCCTACTGAGTATTCCACACTCAGCCAAATTAGCAGTGGCGCGTAAAGGCAGAGGCCCCTCCAGTCCTTCTCCTCCCCCCTCTGGGTGGGAACTCGCTTCTGCACCCTTGCTGCTGGTGTCTCAGTCTGGCCTCCTTAGGGTCCCTCTCCAGCCCCTGGCTGGCATCCCCCCTCAGCAGGCACTATCTATGCAGCTGCCACACTGAGCTCTCAACTGCAAATTCACTTACTGGGCAGATTACTGGAGCACACGCTTCCAATACTTTGTCGCACCCTGCAAGCCACATCTAGTCTCAATGAGGCAAGCAAGGTCTTCTGCCATCAGCCCTGCTCCTCCCTCCAGCCCTTTCTGCAAGCCTGTCCCTTAACCGCTCCACTGCACCGGGGCCCACATTCAAGGCTTGAGACACGCTGCTCGTGCTTCTTCCTGCCCGACCACTGCTCCTCACCCCCTCCGACCCAGTCCATACTTAAACACTGGCACAGACTCTGCCTCCCTCTGGTGTGTGCCATTATGTCATCAGATCACACGTATCCTTCTGAGGAGGGATGTATTCCCAGGGACTTCTGTCCTTCCTGGACTGGCAGTCCCTCAAGGGCAGGGGCCCTGATGGAAGCATCTGTCACTCACAGGTGAATGCAGAAAGGCTGCAGGAGGAAGAGTGGAGTGTGTGGAGGCTGGGGCAAGGAGGCCTGGCAGAGGTCTGCGTGGGAAGGCCTAGGTGTCAATCCAGCTTCGCACTGACAGGATGGCCTGGGGCAAGTGGACTACCCTGTGCCTCAGTTTTCTCCTTTGTAAAAAGGGATAGCCATAGCTTGTATGAGCAGAAGGCCAAGTCCTAGGAGCACGCCAGGACAGGATGAGCAATGCAGCTGAGGGCTCCATGCTGCTGTGTTAGAGTTCCGTGACCCTCCCCACTCCCCGCTGGGGAGGACCCCAGATGGTGTTGCTAATGAGTAAATACAGACAGGAAGATTGGTCCCTCAGCAGTGGCCTTTCAACATGCCTCTTCTCAGGCTTTCTTTTCCTACCACGTTTTGACACCGCAATGGTGTTTTGGTTGTCACTGCTGAGAAGCAGTGGCTCTAGAACGGATCTTTTGGGCAAGGGGCAGATGTCTGGACTGGACAGGCTCCATGGGCGGCCGCAGCTCCTCAGGCTTAGAGAGGCACGTTTGTCTACTGAGATGGGGACTGGGATGCCAACCAGCGGGGCTAGTGGTTGTCTAGATAGTCACACAGCCATCTGAGGCTGAATTCCTGCATCCTGAGCTCCTGTGCACAGGCTGTGATTCCCGAGGGCAGACGTTCCCAGGAACCAGGCAGAAGGAAGCGTCCTTGCAGAAGGAGCACTCAGCTGAAGCAGGTGACTCTGCCTCTGGGAGCCTCATTTAGGGAGAGTCTAAACACTGACCCCTTAGCTGAGCCCTCTGGGAGTTTCCTCCAGGGAATGAACTTCCTTGATGATAACTTATCTTGAGATCATAATTTTCAAGTCATGCTTGGTTATTAAAGTAGTTTATTTCAGCTCTTAAGACTTAATCCCATTCTTTTAAAAACCTCATTCTCAAATTAGGTTCAAAATCCCCACCCAGGCTAGACTCTAAACTCGGGCACTGTGGGCGGAGGGAGTTGCATCTGTGCCCCCACCCCAGTCCCTGCTGCCCTGGGGGATGGGGGAGAAGTAAGATGGCCTCCCCTTCATGGCTCGACCAGTGGCCAGTTGTCCTTTTCTCAGATGGACATCACCTTTTGTCACCAATGTCAACCCTCCACTTCCTCCCTGTTCTCTTCTGAAGCCAGATGAGTTCAGGGCTCTCCAGTGCTGCCCACTGCCCCTACCTGGGAGGGGCCTGGTGGAAGCGCCCTTCCCAGAGTCCAGGTCGTGGGCACAGCACAGCCCTTACAAAGATGCAGGTAGAAGAACTCCTTAAAATCTCCCACCCTTGCAGGGGACCCCGTCATGCATGGAGTCCAGGTTCACAGCATGCTCACGATAGCTTGGTCCCCTTGACAAGAGAAGTGAGTGGCTGAGGCATAAGTCTCACTCACTAAAGTTTATACAGCCAGATTGAGGGCATAACCAGGAAATGCATCTGCGGCTGTGTTTCCAAAGAGGTTTTCAGGAGGTTTAGTGTTTCTACACTTCCTTAAAGGGGGACGGCATACAGGCAGGCAGATGAATAGTTACATTTCTGTAATATTTTAATCAGTGCTTAGTAAATTTACATTTTACATAAGATAAGGTGAATGCTTGAGGAGAAAAAGGAGTAAAGAGTCGATTATGTCATCCTCCCTGGGTAGGTAAAGGAATGACTGATCCTATCTTGTCCTTGCACCAGGGAAGATAAGCTTGTAATCAGTGTGAGATGGAGCAGACTGGAGTTTTAGGTGCCAGGCTTAGCTTGCAGAGCCAGGGCTAAAATATGCAAGTCCCTGTCCATTCCCTGTCTATTGGAGGCCAGCAAAGCCTTTACTTAGTCTGTGGTAGCAGCCCTTCTTGAATGCCAGGGTCTCTTGCCTGTCCTTCAGGATCTGGGTGATGTTAGCAACAGCTGTTCATCGGGAAGAGGAAGTTTGGGGGTCCTGAGATTATTTTCTTTTGCACCCCCCAATGCAACCAAAATGCCATGGATTGAGGGAGGACAAGCTCAGTTATTGCAGGGCTTGCTGCCCGGTTCTGCCTGTTCATCCATCAGAGGCCAATTAAAGGCCAACTGCTGGAAGACACCAGAATGACCCAGGCCTCTGCCTGCCTGTGCAGCTGTGGCTGCATGGTCTATCTGGCACGGAGGCCGCTGTTTGGCAGCATTTTCTCTCCCATGGCTTGAGAGCGTCCTGTTTGGCACAGAATATTTTGGAGAGGAAAAACTTCAAATTCTACATCTCATACCAATAAGGGACCATGACATTCCTTCTCACTGAGATAGGAACAGATCTGATAAATAATCAGATGCAAACATTTTGTGAGGTGGAGACATCCTTCTACCTCTTCCTGACACATGCCCCGGGGGCCAAAGTCCCAGAGAGCAAATTCAACAAACAGCTACTGACTTTCTCTGTGGGGACTTGGATGTTAGACACAGGAGGTGAAGCTGCTCATCACATCGCATCAATGTTTGCTTATTGATAAAATGCTCTCAGTCACCATGAGTCAATCCATGATTTAAAAAGCAGTGAAACAAATAGTAATTATATTAGCATAGTAGTAGTGTATATACAAAACTGTGTGTGGAGGAAACTGCTTGCCCTGGAGGTGTGGAGTTGATGTTCAGGGGAACACCGCATCCCTGGCAGCACCTTGGCTGGGTTCTCTTTGTTTCTAACAAGCGCTCCTCACGCCCCGCCCCCCACCCCACCTTCCGGTCTGGGCAGCCGCAGTTTCTGCACACACACGCCTATTTTCTCTCAAATTACTTTTTTTTCTTCCCATGACCGACAACCCCCCCCCCCCCCCACCCGCCCCCATGTCTGTTAACCACTTCCCACCTGGGAATTCTGACTTTGTAGCTCCTTTCAACTGTCCTGCTCCCCAGAAATGTCCCTTCTGGGCTGATGTCCGATAAAAATGCGGGGCCTCCCCAGATCCCCTTTGAAGCCCTTCTCAAGTTTTCCCTGGAACCTCCCTCTGGCATTCCTGCCACGGCGCCCGGTGCCAGACGTCTGGGGCCTGGGGCAGGCTCGCCAGCAAGGTTAACTCTTCGCTGCCCAGAACCTCCCAGCACTAAAACTCGGTGGCACTCCAAACCTCGGCTCCGGCGCAATTCGTTTTAAGAAGTGGAGAGCTTCCGTCACGGGCTGCGGGGCCTTCGTTCCAGGACTCACCCTCTCGCCACCCAAAGCCAGCCCTGGTTTACCTCCTCCCCATCGGGAGACTGACATCCAGACTTTTCCCCTAAGAGCCCGGGCCCCGCTCTGACCCCGCCAGCCACCAGCCTCGCTGGATCTGCCACGAGATGGCAGTGCATCCGAGCCCGGGGTTCCGCCCGCATTCCCAGGAGTCTGAGCCGGACCTGCTCACGGGTTTTACTTCCAAATTTGACCCACGTTGCCCATGTCGTCACCGGATCGGAATGGCAGGAACCGAATGCAGGCATGTTTGAACAGAATGCATATTCTTCGGTCCTGTCTTCGATTCCTAATTTAGCTTCCCAAACTCTCGCTGAAGTTTCATACCTCTTAAATAATACTGTTATTTGCCATTCCTTGCTGGCAGTTTGATTAACTGAAAATCAAGAGAAGCAACACCGAGACTGTCATCAGATCCGGTCCTGAATGTCAGTGTGGGTCTGGGGACACACACTCTGCAGAGTTTCCAGGTCAGGCGGAACCACTGGTCTAGTCACGCGTGGAAATGCTAGACTCCCAGGACTCCGATGGCTTTTGCTTTATTGTGCATTCCTCTTTGGTTATTTTCTCCCCATGATTTAGTTAGTTGCACATAAGAATTCTGACTGCTTTATTTTCAAGGTAGGAGAATTTGGGGTGGAGAGATACCTAGTATATATGACTACTGAAATACACTTAATAAGGGGTTTCTTAAAATCAAATTGTGAGGAAATGTGCCATTCTGAATTGAGGAGCTTCCCAGTGGGAACCCTGCCTGAGCACACCCATGTGACTTCAGGAGC
>CAUYQG010191154.1:0-32351 GCA_963574415.1 Tarsius wallacei | reverse complement strand
AACCTGATTCTAAATTCACATGGAAATGAAAAGGACATAGAATAGACAATTACTTGGAAAAAGAAAAACAAAGCTGGAGAACAAATACTACCTAACTTCAAGATTTGTTTTTTTATTTTTATTTTATTTTAAAGATGTGGGGTATGATTCAGGATTAAGTATGCAAAATGGCCATCATACAGGTGAAGTTTGGGCCTGCCTTTGGTCCCACTTTGCCTGGTTTGAGATGAGGTACGCTTGTGGATGCTATGTGAATCCCCCTCCTTCGCCTGGCAGTGTCCCACTACTGCCAATCCCTTTCTTATAGTATTATGGTAAATGTTCAGGGTCCGCTTATGAGTGAGAATATGTGGTACTCTGTTTTTTGTTGCTGTGATGGATCACTGAGTATTATAGGCTCAATTTCAAGATTCATTATACATGTGGAGTAACTGACAGAGTGGTATTGTTGTAAAGATAGACAAATAGTTCAGCAAAACTGAACAGAGAGTTTAGAAAGAACCCCACACATACATGGACAAGTGATTCTTGCCAAAGGCACCAAGGCAAAGAATTAGTATTTTTAACAGTGATGAAACAATAGGGCATCTCTATGCAAAAGCATGAACTTCAATCTATTCCTTGAAACATACACAGAACTTAGCTCAAAGTGTATCATCGGCCTAATTGTAAAACCTTAAACTATAAAACTTGTAGATGAAAACATGCTGGAGAAAACGCCTGTGATTTTGAGTAAAGCAAAAATATCTTAGATAAGGCACCAAAATTACAATCTATAAAAGAATGATTGATAAATAAATTGGACTTCATCAAAATTAAAACGTCTGCCTTTGGAAGATACTTTTACAAGAATAAAACCACAACCCAGCAGCAAATAGCAGCAAATAATTGCAAAGCATATATTTGATATAAATAAAAAGACTCTCAATACTAAGTTACAAAAAAAGTGAGGCAAACACTTCTCTAAAGAATATATATGTATGGCAAATTAGCACATGAAAAGGTGCTCAACGTTGTTAGTCATTAGGAAAATGCAAATTAAAATCATAATGAGATACGACAACAGACCTATTAGGTGACTACAATTGAAAAGACTAACAATGTCAAATAGCATACTCATGTGGAAAACAGTTTGGCAGTTTTTAAAAAAGTTAAATGTACACCTACCTACCTTACAGCCCAGATATCCCAAGAAAAGTGAAAACTATGTCCATACAGAGACTTGTACATGAAGGTTTGTGTCAGTTTCATTTACGACAGTCAAAACCTGGAAACAACCCAAATGTCTATCAGTGGGTAAGTGTATAAACAAATTGTGCATAATGAAATCCTATTCAGCAATAAAAAGGAATGAAGTCCTGATACAGGCTACAACATGGATGAACTCAAGAACATAAGCTACGTGGAAAAGGCTATATGCAAAAGATCACATCTCACGTATTCCATCTATATGAAATGTCCAAGAAAGACAAATCTGTAGATAGGTAATGCTCACTTGAGTCCAGGAGTGGGAACAGGGAGTGACTGCAAATAGGCAGAAAGGGTCTTTTTTGGGGTGACAAAAGTATTCTAATATTGCATTGTGGTGATGCTCCCACAGTTCTGAAATGTACTATATATGTAAAGACTGAATTGTACATTTACAACGGGTGAATTTTATGATATGTAAATTCTAACTTTAAAAAGCTGGAGTTATTAATGAAATTAATGAATTATTGATACAATCAACAATGTGGATAAATCCCAAAATAATCATACTGAGTGAAAGAAGCCAGATGAAAAGAAATACATATCGTGTGATTCCATATATATAAAATCTAGATAACTCATACGAATGCTACTCATAGTAACAGAGAACAGCTCACTGGTTACCTAGGGAGGAGGGATAGGGTAGGAAGGGGAGGGCCTTTAGCAAGGGGCAGGAGGGAATAAGTTACGGAGGGGAAATTCTGGGGGTGATAGGTCTGTTTGCTATCTTGATCACAGTGACAATTTCATGGTTATATACCATGTGTCAAAAGCTATCCAAGTATGCACTTTAGATATGTGCAGGCTACTATATGTCAATTCCACTTCAATATAGCTGAGATTTTTTTAAGGGACATGAATGATAGCTAACTACCAAAAGAATAAAATTAGTTGTGTAAGGGTGCTGGGATAAAGGGTGATTTTCTTGTTTCCAATGTTTAAACTTGTGATTACATTATACTTTTAATAATTAAAATAACAGGCCAGGAGCAGTAGCTCACGCTTGTAATTCCAGCACTTTGGGAGGCAGAGGCAAGGAGATTGCCTGAGCTCGGGGGTTCGAGACAAGCCTGAGCAACATGGTGAGACCTTGTCTCTACAATAAATTAAAAAAAAAAAAAAAAGAGCTTAGCTGGACATGGTGGCACATGCCTATGGTTCCAGTTACTTCGGAGGCTGAGGTGGAAAAATCACCTGAGCCCAGCAGGTCGAGGCTGCAGAGGCCATGAGCGTACCACCGCACTCCAGCCTGGGTGACAGAGTGAGACTCCAACTCAAAAAAAAAAGAAAAAGAAAAAACTCACGAAGGAGTGTAAATCTTTGTGAAACCTGTTTGAGAAGCAATCTTGAAGGTTCAATGTCTTGCATAAAATAACAGTGGTTTTGGAAGTAGTTTATAACTTAAATAAAAGGCAAGGCTGAAAATACTAATAGAGACAAGAGAAGATCTTGTTATTATCGTTGCTATTAAAGGCAGAAGAGCCCTCGGCATGTTTTAAGGCACATCACAAGAAGCCAGCAACGTTAAAAGAAAAAGGGTTTTGTAAATCCTAGAAGAGGAAAGAGGGGAGGAGAATGGGATTCCAAGCAGAGGGATTATTTTTCCTAGGAAAGAGGGTTACCTGCTCCCATGAGATGAAAAGAAAAGTGAAAATACAGAAAAGTGTTGAGAAAACGTAGACAAGTGTACATAGAGAGATTTGCGCCTGGCAAGGAGGAATTTGAAGGTGCCTTCACTCAAGTCTTGAGGAATTTGAAGGTGCCTTCACTCAAGTCTTGATCTCTGTAAATGTTTGCGTTTCTGCTCCTATCTTCTGCTGTCACCATAATAACAACATGCCCTGGTAGCAGCTGCTCCCAGGATGATGGTTCATGCCCCTTAGCATCCCTGCCACATGGCTGACCCCTCACTGGGAGTTTCTATCTCACAGGACTGTAAAGGGCCCCAGATGCAGAAGCAGCCCCCATCTGTGGGTCGGTACCTGCACTCAGAGCACCAAAGGCTGAGAGAAAGTTGATTGGAAAGATGTGACCACATGGCAGCAGGCCTACATTGGGTCAGGTTTCCCTGGGCACTCTCCCCTATTGCTGTGTTAGAACCCCAAGTCCTGCCGCAGCCCAGGCCCACGTTGAAACTCCTGCCCTGCTGAAGTAGGACTGTCCATGGTGGCTCCAGCTTGGCCTCTGCTGGGCCTCTTCCAAGATGGTCACAGATACTTGTTGCCGGTACACTCAGGCCATCTCAGCTCAGAGCTGATCTACCCAGAGCAAGAGGTCTGCTGATATCCTTGTTCCAAGGGGACTTGGCACCTGTGGCCTCTGTCTGCCACATCCTTGCTGGGGTAGCTGGAGTCATAGAGCTGCTTCTGGCCTTTCTCCTCTGCCACCCACTCCAGTCCCACCTGACTCCAACCCTGTCCCTAAATCCTCAGTCATGTGGCTGTGACCCACAGACTCTAGAGGACTCTTGCCTCTCCCAGCAGGCTGTGTCCTCTTGCATCTTTATTTTCTCCACCCAATCCCCAGCCGCTGTCCACTGTCCTGATGGCCAACGACCTGGCTTCAGATGGCAACACCTGCGGGAGGGCAGCTCCCCCAAGATCTGGAGTCTTGCAGTTCAGGGGTTTCCCATGCCACACAACAGCCTGGGTCAACTTTCCCAGCCCCACGCGGCTCTGTGACTCCCCTGTTCCAAAGGCCCACAGAATGGAGGTGTCAACAGATTGGTGCTAATGCCCACCCCCGTTCCAAAATGAAATAGGCAATATGTTAAGGAAGTTGAAGCATAGAAAATGTCAATTCAATACATTTCTTGCAGTACTCAAACATCTCCAGCTAATTGATTAATCTAGGATGTAGACGTTTTCATTAATCCTTTAATGTTGACTTGAAATTTGACACAAATTACAACCCAAATTTCCTCACCTGGACCCAACTACCTTTCTTAATGGCACCTTTCACCTTTAACTATAGGTAAACATTTTCCTATACTTGGATTATGGCAAAAGTTTTGTGCTATTTTTTCCCCTACAACTCTATGGAATAAGTATTTTCTATTTTCCCACTTCAGATGTATAGAAAACATGAATCTGATTCATGCATCAGAGTATTCATCTCTAGATTACTTCACCATTTCCCCACTGTCAAATGTTTATTTGGTTTCTAGTTATTGTTGCTTACTATGACAGGTAACACGGTACTACTAATGCATCTTTGTACACGTAGCATTTATCTTCTTTTGATTTATTTTCATACAAAAAATCCCCACAATGGACTTCCTAGAATAAGGCTAAAAAGATTTTAATGTTGTCTAAAATATTGCCCTATTGAAGGACTGAACCCACGAATAGTGTCACTTCTACCGAGGAAAGCATTTTTCCTTCAAGATTCAACAACTCCTGCAGATTTTGGCTTGCTTAATAGGTGTCACTTACTTCAAAACTACTTTAATTTCTGTGTGTTTTCTTACAAATGATGTCAAGTATTTTCTGTTTTTATGACCTATTTGTGTGTGTATATATTTGTCTATTGGAGACTTGGTAGTAATTTAAGAGATTTTATAAGCTCTTTATGTATTTTATATATTAACTCTCCATCTGTTGTATTAGTAAATTTGAAAAATATCAGAAATTATAAAGAACATTTAGTAACACCACCCATATGATACTTGGACTTCCTGTAATTACTTTAAAAATACTACATTTATTTAGCTACTGTTTTGTCTTTATTTTATTTTAATTGTGCTGATGTTTGAATTTTATTTAAACACCTTTGCCCATCTTTTCTTCACAACATCTTTGATAATTGAAGTTGGTTTCCCTACTTGGTTAAATAAGCTATCTCTTTGTATATGATTTAATTTTTTTACTGCAATTCTTTAAAATAAATTTGATTTTGCCATATTGAAATAAACTTATTCCAGTAGCATGTATAAAATTATTATGTTCTTTATATCTTAATCTATTCATTTGCCACGTGTTATGTTTTCATATGTACTTAAAATTATTAATATACACTCTATTTTATTTCAATGGTTCATATTTCTCCTTCTAATCCAGTGTAACATTGGTTCAGTTATTGCTTTTATAACTCCATTTTTGTGAGATAATTATTATTCTTTCATTAGCCCTCTAACATTCTCATCTATCTTTCCAAGCATCCTGTAGAATCAATTATTTTGAATTCTATAAAATGCCAATGAGATGATTGGTATTCTAGCTGACATCATATTAAAACTACAAATTAAACCAGAAAAAAGGGGCACCTTCATTTTTTTTTTATATCCAGGAGTGGAACATATTTCTCTTTTCAAGTCTTTTTTCCCCATTACAATGTCGTAGCCTTTTTTGATAGATACTATATACCATCACAAGTTTAATGAATACATAATTCAGTTTTGTGGCTATTATAACTTGGAAATCTTTCATTACTATATTTTAACTGGCTAAAAAAGGCACTTGAGTGTTGGACTGATTTGTGCGATGGTATCTTTTGGCCAGCAATTTGTCCTCACTCTTCTTTTACCTCTGACAGCTTTTGGGTTGATTCCTTTAGCTCTTCTAGGTGTATGATCGTACAGTGTTCCAACAGTGCTCTTTTAAAATTTCATTCATATCTGTACTTTATTATACAGGCAAGAAAACATAAAACTCTATAATACAGTCATTGTTACAGTGACAGGTCGGCTTCCACCCTCCCTGTTTCTCATGCCAAGAGTTTCACCTCACATTTGACCTGTCAGCAAAACCTGCTGGCTCCCCCTTCAAGAAAGCTCCAGAGTCCTACGCCTTCTCACCCTCTCCCCTCCATCACCCTGCTCTCAGCTACCACCCATTCTCACATGGATGACTGTTCTGGACTCCTAATCACAATTCGAAGGGCAGCCAGAGCGATCTCTGAGAACTTAAGTCAGAACATTGCCACACTTCTGCCCAAAGCCCTCCATATCCTTACAGTCCCTAACAAAGTCCTGCATGGTCCGCCTCTTCCATCCGTCTAACTTTTATCTCCTATTACTCTGTCCTTCATTCTCTTCTTCCCAGCCACAGAAGACTCCTTGCTCTTCCCGGAACATAAGGTGTGCTCCTGCCTCAGAGCCTTTGTACTAATGACTTCCTCTGCCTGAACAGCCTTTCCCAGTATCTGTACACTTAGCGTGGCTCCATGTTTTTGCTACAGTGAATAGTGCTACAATAAATATATGAGTGCAGGTGTCTTTTTGGTGGAATGATTTGTGTTCCTTAGAGTATATTCCCAGTAGTGGGATTGCTGGGTTAAATGGAAATCGATTTTTAGTTCTTTAGGAAATCTCCAAACTGCTCTTCACAGGGGTTGAACTAGCTTACATTCCCACCAACAGTGCACGAATGTTCCTTTTCCTCCATGGCGCTGCCAGCATCGTTAGTTCTTTGATTTTTTAATAACAGTTATCCTTATTGGTGTGAGATGTTATCTTGTTGTGGTTTGAATAGCATTTACCTGATGATTAGTGATGTTGAGCATTTTTTTCATGTCTGTTGGCCATTTGTACGCCTTCTTTTGAGAAGTGTCAGTTCATGTCCTTTGTCCACTTTTTCATGGTTTGACTTTTTTTTTTTCCTTGCAATTTGTTTAAGTTCCTTATAGATTCTAGATATTAGTCCTTTGTTGGATACATAGATTGCAAATTTTCCCTCTAGTCTGCAGGTTGTTTATTTACCCAGTTGATAGTTTCTTTTGCTGTGCAGAAACTCTTTAATTAGGTCCCACTTGTCAATTTTTGGTTGTGCTGCATTGCTTTTGATGAATTGGCTCCTTGTAGCCTTCTCCTCTAAGCTTTTCCTGTACCATTTTTTTTATTGCAACTTTTCACCATCTGGCATTCTATATATGTATTTATTTCTCTACTCCTTCTTTTCTTTCCACGTATATACCACCAAACTAAAGTATAGTGAGCAAGAATTTTTGCCTGTTTTGTCATTACTGTATCTTCAGCATTAGAATAGATGCCCAGTAAATACACCAGATGAAAAGTACACGTTTTATATGGGGTTGAGAGTGAGTCAGTCTACAATATCTAAATTCAGTATGAATTTTACCTATGACATTAAGTGGACCTTTTTATCCTATTGAGGAAGACAATTTTTATTCCTACTTTTCATGAGTTAGGTGAGGAATCTGTGTTGAATTTTAATGAACACTTCATCAGGCAGATGTAATTTTATGTATTATGCCATCCTACAGAGGGTTAACATATTTCACCAAAGCATTTTCCTCTTCAATGAGTAAATAAAGTTAATCCCCAGGAATATTCCTAAAAATACTGAATATATTGCTTGACTGGGCTTATTGCCTTCTCATGGACACAGGCCAATGGTTGATACACCAGAGAGCAAAAAACAGGAAATTCTAATGATTTAGCCAACTTGAAAAATAAGCAAGATGAGAAAATGTTTTGCTGATATATTTCAAATTGACCCCTGTGAATACGTTTTATTTATTTGTGTCTATAACACTGATTAATGATTATGTCTGGATTAGTTGATGAGAGTTCCAGTTATCCACAACTACTTTTATGCAGATAATGTTTCATAGTTATATCACATAGCCCATATGTCATCATTTCTTTTATGCTCCTTGATTGCCTGATTGTTTTACCAACATTTGGCAATCTTTTTATTCCTCATATTCCTAAAAAAAATAATAGGCATACAGGTAAGAAGTAGTAAAAGGTAAACTTATTCACTTAGATTTTAATTCTAACATATATCTGTGATTCTAGCATGGAAAAGCATTAAAATATTTTAATAAATAAATTACATTAATATTTGCCTTTCAGTGGCCAAAGTCTGGTGCTTACTATAAGATTCCAAATACTTGGAAACAATTGTGTTGTTTTATACTTTTAACATTAAAAAGCAATTGAGATTTTAATCTGGTCAGAAATTCAACTGTTTTATCAATTTTGATAGTTTCGGTTTATTCCATGTCAATACAATCTCTCATTACCCAAAATCAATATTAAGGTCATAATTTGTTTCAAGTAAAGGCTGTGTTCCCAATGCATAACATGTAAATACATTTCTTTATCATCTTTTATTTTTATTTATTTATTTATTTCTTGAGTTGGAGTCTCACTTTGTTGCCCAGGCTGGAGAGCAGTGGCACACTCACGGCCACCCCAGCATCGACCTGCTGGGCTCCGGTGATCCTTCCACCTCAACCTTCCAAGTAGCTGGAACCACAGGCATGTGCCACCCGTGCCCGGCTAATTTTTGACTTATTGTAGAGATGAGGTCTCACCAAGTTGCTCAGGCTGGTCTCGAACCCGCGGGTTCAGACAATCCACTTGCCTTGGCTTTCCAAAGTGCTGGGATGACAGGTTGAGCCACCGAGTCCGGCCTATCATCTTTTAAATATGCAATGAAAGTTTGCCATTTAAAAAAATACCATGCCTGACAAACACGACTTCAGTCATGAGATCAAGGTCAAATCAACAGCAATAAGTCACGTGATTAGTAGGTACCCTGGATAGGGTATAATGGAAATGGCATTTCACTTATGTGGTCTTTCTCCCTAAGACCCATAGCCCCCATCTAGGCATGACAAAAGCATCCGAGAAAGTCCCCGCTGAGGTACATTCTAAAAAATACCTGAACCGCACTCTTCAAAATTGTTGAGGTCATCAAACACAGGAAAGGCTGAGAGAGTGTCACAGCCAAGAGGAGTCTAAGGGGACATGATGACTAAATGCAGTGTGGTACCCCAGATGTGGTCCTGCAACAGAAAAGGGGCATTAGGAAAAAACCTAAGGGAAACTCACTAAAGTATGGACTTTAGTTAATAATTATGCATTCATATTGGTTCATTAATTGTGACTACTGTACCATAAGCTGAAGATATTAATAACAGGGGAGTGTACTGGAGCACCCTGCACTGTCTTTGTACTTTTTCTGTAAATCTAAAACTGTTCTAAAATTTAAATGTTTATTAAGAATAGAATTATTAGCATGGTTGAAACTTGGCCAAAAGTTTTAATTATTATTGTGGTTCATTGTCATAATGGATAACAAAATGGGCTTGAAACCTGTATGTGAACATTTGAATAAGATATTTTATAGGTAAATGATGATATGAATTGGGGTAAACTTTTCCTTCAGTTTTGTGGAGATTTCAAAGTAACTTTGGTTTGAATTATCTAGATGGTTGCCTTAACAGTCCATGTGCTTATGCTGTATTTGTGAAAGCATCTTATCTTTATAGAAATACAAACAAATAAATAGCAAATCCAAAAAAGCAAGGGCACGGCATTGGTTTTAAGTGATAATGGACTGGTAAAGAACAGATGATCTCTTTGTGACATGTACGACCACTGGATTTTCCTCTTTGTGAATCTGTATTTCTATGCACTATGTTTACTTAAGGCAATGTATACCTCTACAAACAGAAAATTACACAGTATTGATATAGTCAAGCTTGATGGGTGTCAAGCCAAAGATCACTGCAGAAAACAGGTGTCACCAGCCAAATAATAACCATAAGTTCAGAGACCTCTGGGGCTACCAGCAGAAGTGGAAACCAAGCATCAACCAGAAGGAAAACCTCCCACGCTTGGCAAATGATCACAAATGCATCACCCTCCCACAGGAACTCAAGGGGTTGAGCCCTTGTCAGGGCAACAGGCTGAACACACATGGCCCCGGACATGAGGTTAGCATTTCTACTCATCACAATGAGCTAGTGCCAAGCCAGAAGGGTCAAGCACAGAGCTGGGCACAGAGAAAGTTTATAGCTCAGCATTGCCTATGAAGTTGGAAAGGCAGTTCCTGAAACTTTGACTCTCTGGGACTGTGTCTTTCAGGGTGCACCTCCAACTTTCCCTCACAGGAGCAACAAGACCAAACACTCCTCGCAATGGATTTTAGTGGAAAAGAAAGTGCAGGGTAGGGGGTGAGGTGGGGATGAACAGCAGGGGTTATTTCCAAAGATCTAGCTTCTGGGACCTCACGCAAATCCAAAGCTGACTTGCTATTTTAAAAAGGCTTGCATATCTTACATATTTACATATTCACTAATGTGGAAAGATAGCAATATTAACATTTCACAGGAATGCACTAAATGTGATGTTTTCTATTAAAGTCCTCAGGAAGAAGTTGATTTACAAACACTCAAAATATTAAGGGGGAGACTAGTTAATTAATAAACCATAAGTAATATGGAAAAGTTTTCTATTTCAAAATACTCCTTTTTTAAACTTTATTTTATTATAAAACTGTGGGGCACAAGCCAGGATTGGGTACATATAGAATGTGTGTGCAGGTGAAGTTTGGATCTCCAACTGGTTCTCACTTCCCCTGGTTTAGGATCAGGTGACCTTTGTGTTGTTATGTGTCTCCCCTTCCCCCACCCCATCCCTGGCAATGTCCCATGAATGTCGATCTCTCAATATTCCAGAATATTCTTCATAAAATTATTCAAGTCATGTAGTGTGAAAACTGAGAGAAGGCTTGGGAGGTGAAAAGTAACCTAAAGATATAAATGATCCAAGAACAAAATGTAACATAGTTTTCCCTATTTTCTGCTAAGTATTATTACACCATCTCATGAAATCATGGCATAAGAACTTCATTTCCATGTTGGGCATTTGTCCTTTCATCCATTAGTTCCTGCCTTCGTAATGATTTCTCCCAGGGATGCCCATGGGCAGGTCCACTGTTAACATGGAATTTAAATATTGTGTTTCTACTTGAGAAAGCACCAAACCAGTGGCAGGTAGCCAGCACCTCGCTCCTTCCCTTGGTTTCCAGCAAGAGATGCTGAGGAGACCTTGAACCAGTCCCAAGGCAGAAACAAAAGACAACTGAGGAGAGAACAGCTAGAATAAGAGCTAAAACATAATTATTTACAGAATGTCCAAAGATAAATTCCTCCCTCTCCCCCCATCGGGGTCATGTAACCACGTCTTCCCCAAAGAAAACATAAATGCAGCCTAATTAGACCCTGAAAAAAGATGCAGAGTGTTCAACATAAAATAATTAATACCAAATGCCCAAAAGGTTAATAACTAGATGGTAACTTTCAGACTTTCTAGCTATTTATTGTGAAATAATCTTAACTGCGCTGCTATGTTAAATATTAATGTCCCTATATACCATTTATTCACAAAGAATGAGAGAAAATATATAAATGTCAGGAGTCCTGCTTTAATCACTAGAGTTTTATCCTTTTCGTTTATAACTATTGTTGGGAATAGGTGTTGAGTATGTGGAGAGAATATGATTAAGATAAAGACTAATTTTACATAATATCTACCCTCCTCATTTTCCCACCAAAGTGGCCAAACACAGCTCATTATGTCCCAATTATCTGCTTAGAAAGGCCCTTTAAAGCCATTCCCAGGCTCACATGCTTGCTAAAGAGTTTTATAAACAAGATTAGCCCTAAAAAATAAAAAATAAAACCTACAAAACAAGAGCATCTCCAAGTCTCAAAAGTCAATTCCAAGGACTTCATTTACATACTGGGTCATGCAACTCCTTCCTCCCAGGCACACCATGGCTACTCTGTGTGGGGGGAGACCCGAAGAGCCCTGAGCATGGGCCACCGCCTGTCAGGGGGTGTGCTGGCCCACTGCCTGGGACAAATCCCTTGTTACACCCTCAATGGAGAGGCAGGAGTCAGAGCTGCCAGCAGGAATTGAGTCCACGGCGGTTTCCTGCATTTAAACCTTGAAAACACAGAGGACCAATTGCATCTACAAGAAAGCAGGGTGGGGGAAGTTGGGGGCAGCAGTGAGGGGGGGCAAAGATGCTGAGTCATCAGTCCTGGCCAGCAGTGTAGAAATTCAGCCAACATCCTCTGGCTGCTGCAGTCATCAACGCTATTGGTTATTCCCAGTATCCAAATCCAACTCTTTAACCTGAATATAAAAGGAAACGCTGGCCCAAAGACTCAGAATTAAAAACCCACTGACGTCCTGATCAATATTTGGCAATGAACTCATTAGAAATGCAATATAATTAACTTGTTTGCCTCTCCCCACTTTTTGATTTGAGTTCCTGTAGTGACAGAGAAAGACTAAGAACACACCCAATTGGCAGAACATGAAATTTGTTGGAATATCTTTAAATGGGGATGGAACCCATGAGCTGAAGTGAAAGCTGTTTGTAAGGCTACTTGTCTTCTCAGGACTATAGCTGGTTGGTCCATCGAGAGCTTAGAATGGGGAGAACCAGGCTAAGAGGTAGGCACAACAAGAGAATGTTCTCTAGGTGAAATCAAAAAGGAGCTTCAAGGGAGGAAAAGGCCACCCAGAGCAAGAAAGGCAGCAGAGCAAATGCCAACAGAACACGTTGGATTACCTGCCAGCACCCCACTGCTGGACTCTGAGGCACCAAAAACACAGAGGTTCCACGAAGTCCATCCCAGGAGGCCAGCTTTAAAATATCAGGGCCTGTGTTCACAACCAGCTCATAATGTGTTTGTGATTTTATAAACAAGCCATGATGGTTAACTTTCTGTGTCAGCCTGACTGGCCTAGAGGATGTCAAGAGAGCTGGGCAAGCATTATTTCTAGAAGGAGATTAGCATTTGAATCAGCAAACTGAGTAGAGATCTACCTTCGCCAATGTGGGTGTGCAACATCCAATCTGTTGGGGGCCTGATAGAACAAAAAGGCAGAGGAAGGGAAAATTCTTGTCCTCTACTTGAGCTGGAACATCTATCTTCTTCTTCTTCCCAAGACATCTGAGCTCCTGGTTGTGAAGTATTAGGACTCCAAGACTTACATGGGTGTACGCGTGTGCACACATGCACATACATGCACACCTGTCCTCAGGCCTTTGAATTAGTACTGAATGACTCCACTGGATTTCTTGGTTCTCCAGCTTTCAGATGGCAGGTGGTGGGACTTTTTGTAATCAGGTGAGCCAATTCCTATAATAAATCTATCCTTTATCTCTCTTATTCATTCTCTCTCTCTCTCTCTCCCCCCCACCTCTCCATATAATCTATCTATCATCTATCCATCTATTCATCCATCTATCCCTTCATCCATCCCCCCCCTCCCTCCCTCAGTATCTGTAGAGAATTGGTTACAGGAACCCTCCATGGACACTCAACTCCTTTATATAAAATGACATATTATTTGCATATAACCTAGGCACATTTTCCTGCATACTTTAAGTCATCTCTAGACTACTTATAATACCTAATATATTGTAAAGATAGCTAAATAATTGTTAGGCTGTATTTATTTTATTTGTAATATTTTTATTGTTGTATTATTTTTAAGTTATCTTTTTCCCAATGTTTATTTTTTTTTTTAAGATGTAAGATACAAGTCAGGATTAGGCAAATTAGTCTATGTGCAGGTGAAGTTTGGACTTCCCAATGGTCCTCATTTCCCCTGGTTTAGGATCAGGTATCTCTGGGCAGTGCCCTGTTATTGCTGATCCCTCTCTTGTAGTATTGTGATTAATGTTCAGGACCCATTATGAGTGAGAATATGTGGTACTCAGTTCTTTGTTTCTGTGATAGATCACTGAGTATGATAGACTCTAAATCTATCCAAGGTGCTGCAAAACCCATAGTTTTTTCCTTCTTCGTGGCTGCATAATATTCCATTGTGTATATATATCACATTTTTGTATCCAGTCCACTTTCAATGGGCAGCATGGTTGGTTCCATGTTTTTGCTATTGTGAATAGTGCTGCAAAAACACGAATTTATAGAATGATTTGTGTACTTCTGAGTATATTCACAGAAGGGGAATTGCTAGATCATATGGAAGGTCAATTTCTAATTCTTTTTAAAATTGCCACCCTGTTTTCCACAGAGGTTGTGCTAGTACACTCCCACCAACAGTGTAGAAACATTCCCTTTTCTTTATATGCTCACCAACATCTGTTGTTTTTTGATTGATTAAATGACGGCCATTCTTACTGGAGTTAGGTGGTATCTCGATGTGGTTTTGATCTGCATTTCTCTGATAATTAGTGTGGCTAAGCATTTTTTCATGTATCTGTTGATGTTTGTATTCTTTCGAGAAGGTGACAGAGTCAGTCGGAGTATGTGAGTCTCTGTATAAGTGAGTGTGTGTAAGGATGAATTTGCATGTGTGTGTATGTGCAAGTGGATGTGTGAGTGTCTGAGTGGGGATATGGGAACAAGTGGCCTGGGCTCTCCTGCTGAGGCAACTGCTGCCCACTGCTCCTCAGATTCCAGTGCTTTTTTGCAGTGCAGAGGCAGGTACCATTTTGGGGGCCCTATTCGGGTGGAAGTGGTGGGGATCAGCTGCTGCTCAGCACCTGGCACCTGGACCACCACCAGCCAGCACAACCTTCAGTGCCTGGCAGTGGGGGTCACAGAAAAAGTGCAGTGACTGAGTCCCAACAGAGAAGAAGATACAGGAGTACCAACATTGCCTTTATCCTGGAACCCAGGCAGAGACATGCCTCTACCTG
This sequence comes from Tarsius wallacei, assembly GCA_963574415.1. Classification (NCBI taxonomy): domain Eukaryota; kingdom Metazoa; phylum Chordata; class Mammalia; order Primates; family Tarsiidae; genus Tarsius; species Tarsius wallacei. The sequence continues at coordinate 17,661 of CAUYQG010191154.1, read as the reverse complement.
CCCATTTGAACAACAGAGCTGTATCCCGAGACTGAGGGGTGAATTACACACTTCTCTGAAGTTGATTACCATTAACCCAGAGCGAATACCCCAGATGCATGAAGGACAGGACCAACGTGGAATCCCAGTTGCCCCATCCCCCACACTGGACCAATAGTGGGACAATGGGTGCAATTGGAGGAGGAGGACCCAGCCACAGTCTCAGATGGGTAGGGGTGAGTGTTGAACTGATCCAACTCCCTTCCCCCGGTGGTCCGTGAGGCATCTGATACATGTGGGGAGCAGCCTGAATGACTCGCGTGGAGAGGGCTGAACCCAGATGGAATGTTGAGGGTGGTGGAATGAGAAAGCCTCCTCCTGACCACACAGAGAACAGCGGGTGGGTCTAGAGGCCAGAACCCCCTTTCCCAGTGTTTTTAATACATGGTTGGTTGAATACGCAGATTCAAAACCCTTGGATGTAAAGGACTGACTGTATCTACATTCCCTATGGGTTGTTTCTCTTGAGAATTCTGACTGATCTATAGGGCCCATTCTAAGCGAAATCATGCCAAGGGGAATGTGTGTCCAGTGTTTCAGTGACTCTCTTGTTCTTGGACTCCATGCTCTCTGGGTCCCTATGCAGGTGGTCAGTATTAGGATCCCTGTAGATGTTCTTTCCATGAAAAGAATCACCCTTTCTCAAGCTCCCTCCTTCACCACTGTGTTTATATTGTCTTAGAATACATAGCCTATTTTGCATAGTTACTTATTAACACATCTACATAGGGCACCAAGTTGTATACCCCTTAGCAGAATCAACTCTTCTGCATTTTTATATTCTCCTGCAGTGCCCTGAAAATGATACTTGATAAAGGTTTGCTAGATTAATAAATACATGAAAAAATGGACAGACAATGCATAACCCAAAAGAATTCTCTCTTATGGGGTTTTATTCTCTATGACACCTGAGTGCAGTGAAGAGAACTTTTTGTTTGTACCTTTCTAGGTCTTTTCTTGTGAGTCTCGTCAGCTTCTGCAGACATGCATAAATTTATAAGCATTTGTTGAAAGGGACTCAAGGGACATAAACCGCAAAGAAACTGAAATCACTATTTGCTTCCTGGGACATAATACATAAACATAACTGATTTTCTCTCTCCTTTTACATTGAAATTTGACATTTCATGATTCATAATCATAAATCACAACACATACAATCATCTCAATAGATGCAGAAAAGGCATGCAGCAAAATCCAACATCACTTCATGATAAAAACCCTCAACCAACTGGGCATTGAAGGAACATATCTCAAAATTTTAAGAGCCATATATGACACACCAACAGTCAACATCATACCTAACTGGGAGAAGTTGAAAGCATTCCCCCTCACAACAGGAACAACACAAGAATGTCTAAGTCTCACCTCTCTTATTCAGCATCGTACTGGAAGTCTTAGAAAACGCAAAACAGCAAGAGAAAGAAATAAAAGGTATCCAATTTGGCAAAGAGGAAGCCAAATTATTCATGTTTGCAGGTGGCATGGTTGTATACCTAAAAAATCCTAATGACTCCTCTAAGAAACTTCTAGACCTGATGAATGACTTCAGTAAAGTCTCAGGATACAACATCAGTGTACACAAATCAGCAGCATTTCTATACATCAAAAATATTGAAGTCAAAAACCAAATCAAGAGCTCAACCCCATTCACACTAGCCACAATTAATCAATCAATAAAATATCTAGAAATACACCTAACCAAGGAAGTGAAAGACCTCTGCTAGGGGAATCACAAAACACTGATGAAAGAAATTGCACAAACGAATGAAAAAAAAAAAAGAGCCCCATGTTCATGGATTGGAAGACTCAATATTGTTAAAATGACCATACTACCCAAAGCAACCCACAGATTCAATGCAATCCCAATCAAAATACCAACTTTGTTCTTCACAGAACTAGAAAGACAGTCTTAAAGGTTATATGGAATTAAAGAAGAGTCCAAATAACCAAAGCAATTCTAAGCCAAACAAAACAAAACAAAACAAAAAACCACACACACACACAAACAAGCAAACAAAACAAACAAAAAAGTGTAGAAGCATCATACTGCCTGACTTAAATTATGCAATAAGGCTATAGTAACTAAAACAGCATGGTATTAGTACAAGAATAGACAGATTGACCAATGGAACAGAATAGAGAACCCAGAAATAAAACCACATTTCTACAACCAGCTGATCTCTGACAAAGCCAACAAAAATAAACAATGAGGAAAAGACACCCTACTCAATAAATGACCCAGGGAAATTTGACTAGCCATATACAGAAGAATGAAAACTGGACTCCTATCTCTCACCATATAAAAAAATGAACTCAAGATGGATCAAAGACCTAAAACATAAGACCTGAAACTATAAAAATTTTAGAAGAAAACCTAGAAAACACTCTGCTGGACATTGGCCTATGCAAAAATTTATGACAAAGACTTCAAAAGCAATTGCAACAAAAGCTAAAATAGATAAATGGGATTTAACTAAACTAAAAAGCTTCTGCACAGTATAAGAAATAACCAACCGAGTGAACAGAAAACCTCTGAATGGAATCTAAAATTTAAAAAAAGAAAGTCATTTACAGGATAATCTAAGTAAGAAATTAACTGTAGTTTGGTAATTAACTGTAGTCTGTTTTTTCCTTGTGCTGAATTTCCTCACAACAGTATAATGTATTTTCCTATCACTCCACCATTTAAGATGGTCAAAGTACTTTGAGCCCTAGAAATCAGGATTTATCTTGCCTGGGAGAAATTAACAGACTATGTTTTCAAAAGCATAGGTTACCAAGAAAAAAGAGGCAATTCATCTGAAAAGAGGAAGGTTGTGAGGATTGGAAGAGAGGGAACTTACCCAACCCAGGAGATGGTAGGGATTCCTAAGACAAGAAAAAGAGAAAGGGGCAGCGCATTCCACAAAGGTGAGGACTTGACCTCTGTCCCCATCAACTCTCAGGAAATGGGATGGTGGGGACTCTGGACATTAAACCCGTAGCATTATGAGATATAACAAGGGTCCCCTCTAGTCAGGCCTGTGGTCCAGGCAAGACCTCTGTGAGGAGCTCCCTGAAACCAATACAGCTGCCTAGAGATCAGGACAACAAGGGCTCCACGTGTCAGACACAGCCATGGTAACAATGGCATGCCTGTTGTGGTACTGTGGTTAAGAGCAAACAACACTGGCCATCTAAAAGGATAAGGAGTAGCTCATGGAATCAAAGAGAAAACTAAAAACCAGGTCTCAGTAAAGAAAGAAATCAGAGCAGTTCAGGAGATCTAGATAACTAGCCATGTCTGCTGTCTTGGGGACTCCTTACATGAAATACTTTAATGCCTTAATGAACAAAAGGCACCCGCATAAAAACATGGGCTACCATTGTTCAAAGAAAAGACTAGTATCTCTTCCTTCTTTGAACAAGAAGTGGATGTACAAAGACTCTCTCCTTGACCTAACTCCAGGCAGGCTCCTTTAAGCCCTTGAGGTCCCAGACTTGGGTTCTGTCCTTGGCTCATTTAGTCCAGTTTTAGCAAGAGTCCTGCTAGGTCTATTTAATAAACCTCCCCCCCACTTGATATATTTTCACATTCCTCATCCCCCGCCCTCGAAATCTGATCACCCTGGCCTGCCTTCAGCAAGAATCCTGTTGAGTGGGTCTAAGAATCTCCCTATTTGTGATGTTTCTTCTTAGAAATTTTCCATCCATAGATCCCACCCTTCTCTCTTGTCTTTGTTGTACTTGGAGTTGAGTTTGATTTTTTTTTTGTCCTAGAACAAAATTCCATTGTAGTAGACCCCTCCTTGACTTGAATAAAATCTGCCTTACCACGTTAAAGATAAATAAAAGTCGCTTTAATTAACTCTCTGCAATTACTCCATCAGAGTATTCCATCTGTTTCCTGCCAGACCTTGATTGATACTTACAGTGAAAAACATTCAGGTTGAGTTATCAGAAAACCAATAGCCTGTGTGACGCGACCAATCGCACCCTGTTATCTAATGCGTGTGCCCGTCCCTCCTTCTCCCAAGATTAACTATGAGCTGAGCAGCTGCAAATCTGGGTTTGGCCAAGAGCTCAGGAAGGCCAGGCAACAGCTCTCAGTGCAGATTGCTCTTCAGGAGAGCCTGGAGCCAAGTTCATGGAGTCATGGAGTCCACGAAAACCCCCAGCTCCTTATCTCATACCAAAAGCAACTCAAATGCAGGGTCAGCTCAACCCACCTGCCGTCTTCACACTTGAAGAGCGGGGGCAAGATGGCTGCTGGGTTTGGGCACCATGGCAACTCCATGGTCTTCCATACCAGATCACACAAGGCCTAGAGCCCATCCTCGCTGCACTGGCTGCCAAGGGCTGTGTTGGCGCCATCTTGGAAGGTTAGCATCCGATGCAATGGTGGAAGGCGGTGGCTGGACCGCACACATTACATATGTGTGAGTGTGTGCTGGTGCCAATTAGCAGCATGTGTTGTTGATCCTATTTCAAAAGTACTTGACAGTCATCTGCACCAGGGGAGGAAAGAATGTGGAGCCGATCAGAGGTAGATTTAGAAGCAGAATGCCATGTGGTGTTATTGTTAGACAGAGCTGCCGCCTGTCCCAGGAATAGAACTGTGAGAACAAAGCCCATAGTGGAGGGATGTGGTGCTTAGAGGTTCAGAGAATTGCCTTTTGCCTCTCACATGCTGGCAAGACAGACCAATGGACTGTCTGGCAGTTTCTCCTATGGGCTGGAAAACAGCTACTATAGGTTGCTAGAAATTTTAAAGCCAGAGCACTAATGTATCCTTCACAAAGAAAAGGCACAAAAGTGTGAACTCTCAAAATCCAAGACTGCTAGACGACAGGCAGTGAGAGGTAGGCAGATTTTCAGTGTGCCCAAAAGAAGGAATTATAGAGAAGCTTAGAGAAATGGGGACATCTCTCTGGATTCACCTGGAGGGTTTTCTCCTCTTGACTAAGACCAAGGCAGTAGAGAAATGTCCTCCCATCTCTGTCAGATGCTGACACCCATTCCAGCTCTTTGTGTGCCTGGCTGCATTATAGAGACTCAAATGGAAAAAAACAAAACAAAACAACAACAACAACAACAACAGCAACAAAACAATTTTTCAGACTCTCCTCTATCCCGAGTCCTGGGTGTGGTTTACAGTCAATCAATGTGGTGTATCCATGTCAGTCATAAATGCAGAACTAGGGATGAGGAGAGATGGAAGGCGGAGAGCACCCATGGTGCTGGTTCGGATCATGACAGATTCAGCCTGGCTCCACAGCCGGGAGCTTCTTAGTTCACGTTTATCCTGCAGCAGAGGTAGCCACACGCTCAGCCTCTGGGCAGGTAGGATGACCCTGGGGGCCTGGCCTGGATCTTTTCCTCTATTTCTCCCAAATATTTTTTGTGCATCACCTACAATCTTATAGCAAATCTCTTTCTATTTAAACTAGTTGGAAAACTTTCTGTTTCCTGCAACTGAATCTAACAGATGTACCATGCTTCACATTCACACATACAATTAAATGCCTTTGCCGCATAAGAGGGGAAGATGAAAGAGTTGAGGAAGAGGGGGAGAAGTGGGGAGGAAGGGAGGACGCGAGAGAGAGAGAAAGAGAGAGAGAGAGAGAGAGAGAGAGAGAGAATGAGAGTATTAGGATGTTTGAAGAGCCTGCAATAAGTAAGAAGGAGCTTCTTACACGGTCAACCATGCATATCCCAGGGTTCCAACCGTGAATAGAAAATATGTATTTTAAACTAATAAAAAATAACAATACAATAAAATAACACAAATAAAAAATATATTACAGCAAATATTTACAGAGAATTTACATTGTATTGGGTGTTATAAGTAATCTAGACATGGCTTAAAGTATATGGGATTTTATGCCATTTTAAGTCAGGGACTTGAGCAGCCATAGATTTTGGTATCCTTGAGGGGTCCTGGAACCAATTCCCCATGGATACTGAGGGATGACTCTCCCATCATTACATGGAATTGTGTTGGCAGTAAAAGTTAAAGAAATGGCTAAAGAGTGATCCAGGTAAGATTTTTGTACTTTTTTTATACTGGCCAAATTTTCTTAATCAAAAATATGTTTATATACTCAGAAAATTTTAAAGCCTTGGAGATAAAAATTTATGTCCTTTAAAATCTCCCTGAGCAAATAAAAGGAACTGAGTTGTGTCTTCAGTGTGGACATTTTCCTGAATCACGAAACCAAGCATTCTGACAAAGGGTATGGGAATTCGCATAGGACCGAAAGACAAATAGGAGATAAAAACCCCAAGAGCTTCATGACATATGGATGGTTCTTATGTTAGTTTCCTGTGGCTGCCATAACAAAGTACTCCAGACTAGGCAACTTGAAAGAACAGAAATTTATTTTATCATATTGTGGCTTCACAGTCCAGGAGGTTGGAAGTCTGAAATTGAAAAGTGAGCAGAGTTGGCTCCTTCTGAAGGTCTGAAGGGGAAACTGTCTCATGCCTTTCTCCTGACTTCTCATAGTTGCTGGAAAGCCTTGACATTCCTTGGCCCGTGACAGTATAACTGTAATCTCTACCTTCATTGTCATATGGCATCCTCCCTCTGTGGGTGGGTCTCTTCTTATAAGGAAACAGTCATATTGGGCTAGGGCCCACACTACTCCAGTATGACCTCATCTTAATTATATCCACAAAGGTCACATTCATAGGTAAATGGGATTTGGACTTCAACACATCATTTTGGAGGACACAATTAAACTCACAGGAGTCTTTTCTCCTTCCTGAGAAAAAACTGACATTCACTCTAGAGTTACTGTGGTTATAGCTGTATAGTTAGGTGGTTGCTAAGTTAATTGAAACTAGTTGAACTTTCACTCAAATGAATGTGTCCAGCTTCTCAACTGACCCTATTGTTCCTTTTTAAATAACTCAGAGCTTCCACAGGCCCATGGTATGCAAGAACTGTATACTGAACACAAGAAATATATTCTTGAGAAAAAATAAGAAAAAAACTAAATTAATCAAGCTTTATACCATGATGTTCATGGACTATAGGATGTGATATTATAAACATACCAATTTTTCCTCTAATGAGTCTATAGATTTAATGTAATTCAGTCAAAATACCAAAAACTGCTTTAAAAAAAATTCTGAAATCCGATGGAAGTTTAAAGGTCAAGAAGAACAAAGGTAACACTGAAGAAGATGGACAAAGCTGGAGAACCTCATCTCTAGATGTCAAGGCCTGTTATAAAGTTATGGTAATATATACTGTATAGTATCAATAAAATATAAGAATAGAATAGATGAAAGAATGGATAAAATGATCAATGGAATAGACCATAACATCCAGACAGAGTCTCGCATCCAATCATATGAGAACATCCTCAAGACTTGGAATAGGAAACTATTTCTTAAACAGAACATACACACACAAAACTGAACTTAAAAGAAAAATTGTAAATTGAACTATAGTAAAATTAAGAAATTCTGTTCATCAAAAGTCACCATTAAGAGAGTGAAAAGAAAATTAACAGAATGGGAGAAGGAATTCACAAGACATATATCTGACAAATTATTCATATGCAGAACAGGTCAAGAAATCCTACTTATCAGTAAGAAACAGACAGAAACCTCAACAGAAAAACTGAAAAAAGACCGGGACCAACACCTCACAGAAGAGAATTTTTAATGGCAATAAACATTGAAAGTGTTTATCATCACTGTTCATCAGGGAAGTGCATATTACAGGGACAATGTGACACCACTACACATCTGCCAGAAAGGCTAAAACAAAAAAGGCAGTGTCATGCATTGGCAAGGATTTGAAGCAAGATCAACCCTTACTGGTCACTGAAGAGAATGCAAATTGACACAAGTACTTTGGAAACCCATTTCATAGTGTCTTCTAAAGCTGAACAGATGCAAACACTTCAGGGATGTTAGCAATATTCTGTGTCTTGTTTTAGGAGTTTGTTTCATGAAAATTCTTGAGCTGTGTACTCTTCCATGTGCATTTTTTATGCACATTACTTCAGAAAGTCTGATTTATTTTGATAGCTCTCTTGGATCAAAATAAAGCAAAAACACCCTACCCTGAAAGACATACCTGGATGGCCGTGAGGACTTTGGAGCCTAGAGATTTACCCAGATGTTTCAGATTGTGTGTACCCAAAAGAAAACTCTGAGACAGGAAGATTTAGAAAGTGAACCCAGGAGATACTGACATGAAAATAGGCAAATGAGACAAGGAACAGAAATAAGCCAATAGAGGGTCCATGACTGAGACAGTTACCACTGAGAGCAACTGAAGGGTGCCTTAGGAGACAGTGAGGAGTAAGAAAGCTGATGTTTGCCCGCCAATTTCCCATCAGTCATGGGCTCAGAGCTGATCCCAGGGCCATTAAATCTCCAGCACTTCTAGCATACCCTGAAAGTAGTCTGAATGTGCTCCCAAAACTAGAAAGAATCTTTAGGAAGAGAATCACAGTCATTTCACAGTAGGCAACCTTGAGTGTTTAGAGGAATGCCAGGAGATACAGGTGTGTCACCGGCTCAGATCTACTCTCTCACATGTCAAGTGCACTGTGTCCTTCAAGGTGGTGGCCACACACAATTGAATTTTTTTTTTAAAAGGCTGGCAATGGGAATGTTGATGGAAGAAGCTACAACTTCATTGCTGCAGTTGGTCTCAAAGCTCAAGGATCCTCTTCTTTCCCTCCTTCACCACACATTCTAGATGCCTCTCACCCTTGGTCAGTCAGCATTTATGTCACCCCAGGTTACTTGAGTGGTGGGTAACCCAGGCCTTCATCCCTAAAGGTTATCTGAGCCCAAGAACCATGCCCTGTCAGGTTGAGGTTGGTGCCATTGTCTATTTTTGGTAATCAATGAGATGGAAGCACGAAAAGTTTTCCAAAGAATCCTCTGGGTTCCAGATCTACCCTTCTGCTATGACTTGAACAATCATGTCTCCTTCAAAATTCATGTTGGAACTTAACTCCCATTGTGGTGGTATTAAGAAGTGGGGCCTTTGGGGAGGTAACTAAATTATAGGCCTCATGAATAGATAAGGGCCCTTGTAAAAAGGGATTGTAGGAGTTCGTTCTCTTCTGCTTTTCTGTCATGTGAGGACACATTGTTTAGCCACTTTTTGCCTTTCTGCCTTCTGCCTTGTGAGGATACAGCAAGAAGATCCTAACCAGACACCAAATGTTAGCACCATGATCTTGGACTTACCAGCCTCCAGAGCTGTGATATGGCTATAAATGAGCTGAGTGGGAGCTCAGAGCATTTTTTATTCCTTATAAATCACTCAGTCTCAGGTGCTTGGTTATAGCATCATAGATGGACTGACACCTTCCCTATCCCATTATGTAACAGCAGTCCTAACTCCTTCTGGCAGTCAGGGCCAATTACCACCACCAGTGGAGTAACCCCTTTGTTTGCTGGACTCCTGGAAGAAAGAGGCCTAAATGATCAGGAGGCAGCCATAGCTTTAGATTTAGTGGTATCCTTTTAAGGTGTTCCCTACTAGAAGATCTTCACATCCAAGAAAACCTAGAATGATGAGGACAGGAAGAAAAAATTTCTCAGGGGTTCAGTGAGATTGATAACAAGAAGGGCCAATTCTACATCCACCCCTGATTATCACACCCATATATTCTATTTCTCAGGGACACCACATCTTATAATAGCCATTGGTTCCAAGAACATACTACAGTATTTTTTTATTTTAAAGATGTGGGGTACATTTCAGGATTAGGTATACAAGTGGTCATTGTACAGGTAAAGTTTGGGCTTCCCTGTGGTTCCTCACTTTGCCTGGTTTGAGATGAAGTACCCTTATTGATGTTGTGCCCCCCGCCTGCAACTTTACCCTGGCAGTATCCTGCAACTGCCAATCCCTTTCTTATGGTATTATGGTAAATGTTCAGGGTTCACTTATGAGTGGTACTCTGTTCTTTCTGATAGATCACTGAGTATGATAGATTCTAAATCCATCCAAGTTGCTGTGAAGTCCATATGTTTGTCCTTCTTCATGGCTGCATAATATTCCATTGTGTATATGTACCACATTTTAAAATCCAGTCCAGTTTCGATGGGCAGCATGGTTGGTTCCATATTTTTGCTATTGTGAATAGTGCAGCAGTAAACATGCATATGCAGGTATCTTTTTGGTAGAATGATTTGAGTTCCTCCAAGTGTATTCCCAGTAGGGGGATTGCTGGGTCATATGGAAGGTCAAATATCTAGTTCTTTTAGAAATCATCACAGTGTTTTCCAAAGAAGTTGCACTAGTTTGCATTCCCACTAGCAGTATAGGAGCATTCCTTTTTCTCTGCATCCTTGCCAACATCTGTTGTTTGTTTTATTAATCATGGCTATTAAAGAACATACTACATTTTAAAAGAGAGCACCCCAAGACTCCAGGGTGTCATCTCCTCTGTCTTTCAGGATCTCTGGTCTAGTGTAGAAGGAACAGGTCCGGAGCTAGGACACTTTGCCTCAACTAATGTTGCATTTATTTTCTTCAGGACCAATTTTTTTTAACCTATAGGAATGAATATTACTCTTCTCCCATTTTATTAACTCCTGCTTACTGGCCTAACCTCCTCTTGAATGATTTCTATACCACCTTATTATTCGCATGCAACAAAATTTTCCACATGCCAGAATGCCACATACACCAAATAGAGGGGGCTTTGCACAGAAGGGCCAAGTTTGGAGCCCTGGTTTGAGATCCACAGTGCAACACAGCTTCTGCTGCTCCTTTTATCTTCCAGGCTACCTGAAAACTGAAAATAAGAGGGGTATGGTGATTTGCCCTAGAGTGTCAAAGGCTGTCAGAAGTTGAGCTGCCCGCAAGGTTAACTACCCTTAGTTGAGTCACTGGACTGGTTTGTTAGCAGAGCTTCACTCACCAACCCTAATCCCAAGAAAAAACAAATGCTCTGAACTCCCACAGAGCTCATCTGCATCCACAAGAGAAGCCACCCTTCTGGGCAAGACCAACTGGATTTCTTTATTGCAGCCATTACCAAGAGGTTACTGGAAGTCACCATCTTCCAACTTGCTTCTTCCACCTCTGGCTTATAGCAGGTGTTTGAAAAAAAACCAACTCTGAAATTATGTGCAATGAATAAATGAAAACTTTCTCTCTGCAACACAGTTGCTGTGGACTAGGCAGTGAGTGGGAGGACTGAACTTGGAACCTGAAACATGCAACTTTCCAGAAGGATTGTTTGTTTTACAATGAGATTCACCACAAGTGTGCTGTTAGCACCGAGCATCCCTCTGGGGTTTGGGTTGTGTTTTACTTTTTAGATAGTGTTCTTATTCTGAAGGGATAGTGGGCCCTACCCTACAGGAGTGGTGGGCTACAGTACTGGCCACCTTGCCTGTAGTCAGGTTCAAAGTCATCTGGATCTCGTGGGGTTTCATCAATGCTGGTGGGGCCTGAACTCTGCCAGATGTCAACATCATCTGTTGCATTCTCCTCAAGAAGTTCACTTTCTATGCTTCCTAGTTGATGCAATACATCATGACTTCACTACTGTCAAAATATTTCAGACTTTAATTCCCTCAGTCTTAGTCCATCTTATGCTACCCTAACAGAATATCCCAAACTGGGTAATTTATAAAGAACAGATATTTTATTTCTTACAGTTCTGGAGACTGGGAAGCCCAGGGTCAAGGGACACATCTGGCTAGGGCTTTCTTGCTGTGTCATCTCAAGGCAGAAGGTGGAAGGGCAGGGGAGTGTGTACACACAAGAGAAAAAGAGAGAGGGCAGGAAAGGGGACCAAACTCAATCTTTATCAGGAACTTACTCTTGTGATAATGGCATTAATCCAAACCTAATCACAGCACTCCTAAACTTTTTTTAAATCTCAGGATGAAAATCTCAAGATTTTTTATAATAGACATTAAAACAGAAAAAAAAATGGTTACTTATTAATTTAGCTAACACAACAAAAAACCTTTATAGTACTCAACTGTATTTTTTAATCCAAAAACATTTCAGTGAGAAGAGTAGCATAGTTTTACACTTTTGCAAAAACCCCTGACTATCTGGCTGAGAAGAAAACAGCTGGATTGTCATATCTGCTTTTGCATTGAATCGGATGAGCTATCGTATATTCTGTAGCCTCTGGAAAATTCCACCATCCCCTTGTGGGAGAATGAGAATGAAAAGGGAAACTATGTCTTGCATTATTGGGCAGTTTTGACCTTTCAGGTCTTCTAATAATAGCCAGTGCTGGTGTAGTCGTGGAGACTTCTGGCTTGAAACCACACTGCCTTGTCTCAAAACGTAGCTTGTCGCTCATGAGCTGTGTACCTCTCTCTTTGGCTCAATTTCTCCACCGTGAACTAGGTGTAGTTCTAGGTGCTGAGAACACATCATTGAGTGTTTAAGTCCCCCTCCAAAATTCATCTGTTAAATAAATTCCCAGCCTCCATTGTGTGGTATCCGAAGGTGAGTCCTTCGAAAGGTAATTAGGTCATGAGGGTGGCACCTTCTAGAATGAGAGGAGTTCCTTAAAAGATGGATGCCAGAGAGCTTTCCTGATGTCTTTCTACCAGGTGGAAGATACAAGAAGACAGCCAGCTGTAACCCAGAAGAGGGTGCCCACCAGAACCCAACCATGCTGACACCCTGATCTCACACCTCCAGCTTCTAGGACTATAAGAAATAAATTTATGCTGTTTAAAAGTCACCCAGTACCTTGTTATAGCATCCCATAAGAACTAAAACATCAATCATAGCAGACAGTCTTTTTCTGAGGGGACTGATATTCTAAAGAAGGAACAATAAAAGTCCCTGCATTGCTACAAAGACTCACTAGGAAATTAATAGGAAATAATTTCTATAGAATAATGCTAGTCACCATTATTATACCTATTTTACAGATGAAGAAATACAGGTAGAAAAGTTAAACAATATACCCAGGGCCACAGTGATAGAAAAGGGACAGCCAGGATTTGAATCTGTCTTAACCATAAGGCCTACTAAGGGTTTTCAGTCCGGCTCTTGTCTGTTATAAGGTGCAAAGGTGAAGACAAGAGAATGTAACTACGCTCTTTAGAACAGCACCCATGTAGAAAGGTAAATTACTAGCCCCTTCTCAGTTGTAACTAAAAGTACATGGCAAATGCATTATGAGATCTTAGACATGCTCACACCACACCCAAATGCAACAGATGCGTCAGCGGAAGCAGGTGGAAACTGCTACTTGCATCGGGTTTACCCACATATGGGCCCCAACTGAGATACTTTCAAAACGTTAGGCTTGCATGCTTTCTCTATATTTACTTTTCTTCAAAACCCAGTGTCTACCCAAGGGGATACCAAGAACCCAACTGGGGCTGCAGAGGCCAAGGCAGTCAGCCTGCATCTCAGCACACTGAGATCATGACAGGTTGGAAGCCTCTCCGGAGCTCTGTTGAAGCAGTCTCACTCTCTCTCCTGATGATTCCTCCTCCCGCATTTCTGACCTTTCTTTCTAGGTCATCTTCATGGTCACTTGGGGAAGTTTGTTATTGTTGTTGTTGCTGTTGTCTTGTTTTTTGAGTCAGGTCTCATTCTGTCATGTGTTGCCAAGTCTGTTGAGTCTGCGGTCTGGTTCTGTGAGTGGCACCTCTTTGAGACTCCATTGACTAGAAGTGGTTGTCTGCCCTGCTGGAGGGGACTTCTGTCTTTAAGAAGGCTTGGGGGACCAGCAGGAGTGACCAGCAGCTCCATGCACCCTTCTTACCTCTGAGTGTCCCATTTCCTAATCTACCTCTGGAATCTCTACAGTCAACTCTCAGGTTCCTGAGTTAGGGAGGAAAGTTGGGCTGATCAGTAGATAATTCAATGTTTCACCCAGTGTTTTGTGGTGGGCAGGTCTATACAAATTTACTCCTGAAGTCCAGGGAAGCCAAGAGGCCAAAGAAAGAGGCTGACATATATGGTTTCTTAGGAAGATACATTTAATGGAGATTTGTGAACGGAAGCCATGTCTGTGACTTGGGTGACAGCAAGACAATATGCTGGATCCCCGAACCATTATTCCCAGACCCAGGGCTTCCATACCATAGGGAAGGGGTGATTTGGAAGAGATGTGTGGGACAATCAAAGTATGATAGCACCAAGGATGCTTGACCTAAGGGCAGAATTTACAATAAGTACCTGCTTTTACATGGATAAACTGGAAATGTTAGAGTTTCCAGACTTGGGTTAATCAGAAGCCAAGATGGCGCATTAGCATCCAAGATGGAGCTGCTTTGGTTTCCACACCTGAGGCTGCTGATATAGCAGACTGGGCTAGTTGCTGAGGGTGTAGGGATGAATTAAACGCCTCTTTCATCATGGCCCTACCTACAGCATGGAGGTATCGGAGGAAGGCACACAGACAACTTCAGTGTGACAAGTTTTTGACAAGTGATTGGCTAGAGCCACACATGGAGAGCTATGGCTGTGGATGGTAGCCCAACCATGTATCAACCTGGACAGTGTTCTGAGGGGGCTGTGGGTCCCACAGGTAGACAAGTGGAGGACTCTGGGACAGCCCTGGCTAAGGATGGTGGTCGCATCCTCAGGAGCTGTGGGGGCACTGGGCATTTGCCTATGAGGATGTCAGAATTGTCCCCAAAAGACAATTCTGGGGTTTTTTGAGTCCCCCTCATAGTATATAAAACTGGTCAAGTGGGTGGGTTTTAGAGACAGACTGGGGGGAAAATACCAGTTTGGCCACCTGCATAACCTGTAGAAAGTTGACTCATCAGTACTTTGGTTTTCTCCTTTGTATTAATAATTCTTAACCAAGAGGTTATTTCCAAAATTAAGGATGTCTGTAAAGCACCCAGTGCATTGTAGAGCCCATGGTAAGTACTCATGAAAGGGTGGCCATGAAGTTGATTGATGGCTACTGAAAACCCTTGAAGAGCTGCCATCCCAGCAGAAAGCATTCGGAGTTCTTTGCACGGCATTTGATGTGGTTTGCATCCAAATCTCATGTTGAAATTGGATCTCCAGTGTTGGAGGGGGACTTGGAAGGAGGCGTTTGGATCATGGGGCCAGATCCCTCACAAATGTCATGCTGTTGTTCTCACTGCAGTGAATGAGTTCTTGTTCTATTCATGTGACGGTTGTTTCAAAGAACCTGGCAATTCCCTCTCTCACTTTCTTGCCATGTGACATGCTGGCTCCGCTTCTCCTTCTGCTATGATTGTAAGCTTCCTGAGGTCACTCCAGAAGCCCAGCAGATGTCAGAGCCATGCTTCTTATATAGTCTGCAGAACCATGAGCCAAAATAAACCTCTTTTCTTTATAAATAAGGTATTTCTTTCAGCAATGAAAAACAGAGTGACATGGCATTCAAGGCTGCCCCAATCATGCCCTCAACCTCAGCACCTCATTCTCCACCCAACTCCGTGGCACTGCCCAAGTCCATCTCTCCTCCTGGAACACATTCTTCTCTCCTTTGTTATCCATCTTCTCTCTCCGAGGAAGCCTTTCCCAATGCCTGAGCTGGCTAGGCCCTGCTGCCTTCCAACACTGAGCCCACATACAAAGTATGGAGGCACCATAGCAAAAGACCAAAGCCTGGCACACCTATGCTGTTCACCAGGTAGAGAACTTATGCCCAAGGTCACCACATGCTGGGGCCTTCTTAGCCAGTCTGGGCTGGATGGTACGAGGAAGAGACTACCCTGAGGACAATTCTGACACCCTGGTAGGCAAACGCCCGGTGCCCCCACAGCTCCTGAGGATGTGACCACCATTCTCAGCCAGGGCTACCCCAGGGTCACCTCCACCTGTCTACCCATGGGACCCACAGCCCCCTCAGAACACCGTCCAGGTTGATATATGTTTGGGCTACCATCCATCCCCATCCATAACTCTCCATATGTGATTCTATCCAATCACTTGTCACATTGAAGTTGTCTGTGTGCCTTCCTCCGAGACCCCGTGCTGCAGGTGGGGCCATGATGAGAAAAGTGTTTAACTCACCCCTGCACCCTCAGCAAAAAGCTCAGTCTGGTACCTCAGCAGCCTTGGGTGTGGAAACCAAAGCAGCTCCATCTTGGATGCTAATACGCTATCTTGGCTTCCGATTAACCCAAGTCTGGGAACTCTAAGATTTCTAGTTTATCTACTGTTCCTCATGTAAAAGCAGGTGCTTATTGTAAATTCTGCCCTTAGGTCAAAGCATGAAGGCTATCATACTTTGATTGTTCTACACATCTCTTCTGAATCACCCTTTCCCTATGGTATAAGCCCTGGGTCTGGGAATAATGGTTCAGGGATTCACCATATTGTCTCGCTTCCACCCAAGACACAGACATGGCTTCTGTTCATAAGTCTCTATTAAACGTTTCTTCCTAAGAAACCAGATACATCAGCCTCTTTCTTTGGTCTCTTGGCTTCCCTGAACTTTAGGGGTAGGGTTGCATAGACCTGCCCACCACAAAACACTGGGCAAAACGTTTAATTATCTGTAGATTGGCCCAGCTCTCCTCCCTAACTCAGGAACCTGAGAGTTGGCTGTAGAGATCCCAGAGGTAGATTAGGAAACCAGGCACTCACTCCTGCTTCTCCCCTGACCCTTCCTAAAGAGTGAAGACCCCTTTGGCAGAGCTGACAGCTGCTTCTAGTCAATAGAGCCTTAAGGAGGTGCCACCCACAGAACCAGACCGCAGACACAACAGCCCTGGCACCACATTATTAATCCTAAATAGAAATAAAAGCGATCGTCTGGCACTGAGCACCCTCTATTCCATCCAATTTAAATAATATTGTCTCCAGGCTTGTTGGCGCACTCCATTTTAATAGCTCAGCCTACTATTTTAGCTATAGATGGAGATATCTGCTGTTTTCAAATTCGCCTCCAGTGTTCATCATTAAGTCATCAAATCTTTCCCTGCCAAAACTCATATACCTAATTCTGAAATCTCTCCTGTTTCATTATTTCCAGTAAACAGCGGATTTTCCCCAGAGGCGGCATTCAGCCAATGATGTGCCCCGCGGCCTGGCTGATCAGCTGCACCGGGTGACTTGTCACCTGCTGAGGCCCACGTTCCTGGCCAGGATTGATGTCAACAACTGCTGTTCCCCGTGGGCAGCTGCAATTGGCAGTAGAATATGTGGGGAGGATGTTATGACAAAGTTGTCTGCTGCTCACCTGGGCTCTGCTGAGGCACAGCAGAAGGGAAATGCTTTGGCCCCAGGACAGACCAGAGTTCAAATCCCAGTCCTATCATTTGCCATCTGTGTGACCTTAGGAAAGTTACTTCACCTCTCTGAACTTGTTTCCTCTTTTGCAAAACCCGGGCTAATTATGTCTATCTCTCAGAGTTTTGAGTGTGAGTATTAAAGTAGATAATATGAGCCAGGCTCAGTGGCTCAGCCTGTAATCCTGCGCTTTGGAAGGCTGAGGTGAGTGGATTGCCTGAGCCCGCGGGTTCGAGACCTGCCTGGGCAACTTGGCGAGACCTCATCTCTACAATAAATCAAAAAACGAGCCAGGCGTGGTAGCGCGCGCCTGTTGTTCCAGCTACTTGGAAGGCTGAGGCGGAAGGATCGCCGGAGCCCAGCAGGTCGAGGCTGCGGTGGCCGGGAGCGGCCACTGCACTCCAGCCTGGGCGACAGAGTGAGACTCCAACTCA
>CAUYQG010191152.1:0-24924 GCA_963574415.1 Tarsius wallacei | reverse complement strand
ATAATAATAATAATAATAATAATAATGCATGAAAACTGCCCCAATCTGGAGAAGGAAAAGGATATTCAGATCCAGAAAGCTCAACAGATCCTAATTAAGATGAATCAAAAGAAGTCAACTCTACCAACGTTTGTTTTACATATTTAAATACTCTTATGTTACCTGCATATATACTTAAGACTGTTATATATTTCTGGTGAAGTAACCCTTTTATCATTATATAATATCCATCTTTATCTCTTGTGATAGTTTTTGAGTTGAAAAGCAAAAACTGATATAAATATTGTTAATCCACCTCTGTTTTGATTACCATGTGCATGGAAATTCTCTTTGACTTTTGACAATTTGATTTAATGTGTCTTGGTGTTGACTTCTTTTGATTCATCTTAATTAGGATCTGTTGAGCTTTCTGGATCTGAATATCCTTTTCCTTCTCCAGATTGGGGCAGTTTTCATGCATTATTATTATTATTATTATTATTATTATTATTATTAGGATAAGCTTTCTGTCCCTTTCTCTTCTCCTTTTGAATATCCTTTAATGCATACAGGGGTCCTCTGGTTGGCATCTCATAAATCCTTTACTTTCTTTTACTCTTTTTTTTTCTTTTTGCTCCTCTGACTGGATAATTTCAAATGGCCTATCTATGAATTTGCTGATCTTTTGCTTTTGCTTAGTCTAGTCTGCTGTTGAACTCCTCTAGTGAATTTTTTAGTTCATTATTGTATTCTTCAGCTCTAAGGTTTCTGGTTTTTTAAAAAGTATTTCCTATCTCTATATTGAGATTCTTACTTTGTTCATGCATTGAATTCCTGAGCTCTTTGAGCATCCACATGATGGTTATTTTGATTTCTCTGTCTGGTAATTAATATAACTCTATTACATTAGGGTTGTTTCCTGGAGATTTATCTTGTTCCTTTTTTTGAGTGCCATGTTTATCTGCTTTTAAAATTTTCCTTGACTCTTTGTGTTTATTTCTGTGAATTAGAAAAACTGCTACCTCTCTCAGTCTTCACAGACTTGTCTCATACAGAAGAATACCTTCACTAATCATCCCTTTCAGAGAGACTGGAGACCTTTCAAACCTCTATATACATCTTCTTTGGGCTTGTGTGTGTGTGTGTGTGGTGTGTGTGTGTGTGTGTGTGTTCCCAATTAGAGGGATTTGATGGCTTCCATTTTCAGAATTTTATAGTGTATGCTCCATGTGATATTCTTCTGCTGTAATGCAGGTGTTCTGGAGCATCAGCATTCTCCAACTTTTTTTTTTCTCAGAGGCTCCCAGGCATCTAGAGCATGTTGTGTCATCTCTGCACTCTGAGATAGGTGAGACTAAAATCAGCCACCCAAAAGGTCTGAATGTTGGTTGCATGTTTCAGTCTTCTCTTATCTTCCTCAGGGATGAGATAGGGGCTGGCAGTTGTTCTGGTTGTGCCACATTGAGTTGGGACAAGGAGATCTGGTGGGTAAGTACATACTAGTTCAATCCTTTGCCTTTGATTTCAGTGGGCCTGAGGCATCTAGAGTATGCCAGGTCCATCAACACTTCATGACACGTAAGACAGAAGCCAGTCACTCAGGGAGCTCTTGAAAAGTTGGACTGTTGAATTCACTATCCAAATACTTTCCTCTATAGGGAGAGGGTTGGATTTGGAATTTTTCACCCACTTGCTCTGTGCTGAGCCAAGATGTTGGTGTTATGGCAAGCCTGTGTGTATGCTGGTCCAAACAGCTTCCTTTGTTCTCAGAAGTCCTCATCATGGGGTTCCTTTCTTTCAGTGATCAGATTTAGGCAAGGCAGAAACCATTCCTTCAGGTAGAAAAGTCAGAATGCTGGAGGTATAGTCCAATACTTTACTTCCTTCTCCAAGTAAAAGCTGGGAGCTAGGAGTTTCCTTCCAAACATATGGCACTGTGCCAAGGGTACAGAAGTGTTTTCATGGGTTTCTGAATTTCTCACAAAGGGAATTTATCTGTGTATTGTTTTTGAATTGGAGTGTCTGTGGAGGGATGGAGGGTTGAAGGCTTCCCTTTATCGCCATAACATAATTTTAGAACATTTAAAAAAAAATGCCTCTTTCCCATTAGCAGTCCCAACTCATTAAGCCCAATCTTCAAGCCTAGTTCACCATAAATCTATTTTCTGTCTACATATTTGCCTATTCTGGACATTACATAACAATGAAATCATACAGTATGTGGCATTTTGTGCTTGACTTCTTTCACTTAGTATAAAGTTTTGGAGTTTCATTCATGTTATAGCATGTATCAGTATTCTGTCTCTTTTTATTGCTAAGTACCACTCCACTGCATAAATAGTCTGCATTTTCTTTGCCTACTAAACAGTTGATGGCTGTATAGGTTGTTTCCATGTTTTGAGTGTTTCCATGTTATGAATAATACTGCTTTGAACATTCACAGGCAAGTTATTGTATGGACATATATTTTCATATCACTTGGGTAGATTCACATGAATTGGTAGGTTCAATTATTAGATCACATAGTAGATTTATGCCTTTTTAAAGAAATTGGAAAATGTTTTCCAAAGTGGATGTGCAATTTTATATTCCCACTATCATTGTAAGAGAGTTCCAATTTCTCCATATCCTCATCAACATTTGTTATATAGTCCTTTTTAAAACGATAGCCATTCTAGTGTGTATAAAATGGTATCTTATGTGATTTTTATATACATTTTCCTAATGGCTAATGATGTTGGACACCTTTTTCATGTGCTTATTGGTATTTGTATCTTTTTTTTTAAAGAAATGTCTATTCAGATTATTTTCCCATTTTAAAAGTGGGTCTTTAAAAATTTATTGGGTCATAATATATCCTTTCTGTATTCTAGATCCAAATCCTTTATCAGATACATGGTGTGCAAATATTTTCTCCCATTTTGTGCATTATAGACTTCTCATCTTTTTAAAAAATAAATGATTGTTGTAGAGATGGGATCTTGCTATGTTGCCCAGGCTGGTCTTCAACTCTTAGCCTCAAGTGATCCTCCCACATCAGGGTCCCACTTGCTGATATTACAAGTGCAAGCCACTGTGCCTAGCTTCATTCTTGGTGGTGCTTTCTGAATTTAAAATGTTTTGATCTTTGATGAAGTCCTATGTCAATTTTTTTTCTTTTATGGGTTGGCTTTCAATGTCATACCTAAAAAATATTTTCCTAACATAGGATGATGAAGATTTTTTCCTATGTTTTCTTCTAAAATCTTTTTAACTTTAGCTTTTATGTTTAGATCTATGGTCCATTTTGAATGAACTTGTGTATGGTGTGTGGAAAGAACCTGAACTCGTTTTTTTCAATATGGATATCTAATTGCGCCAGTGCCATTTATTGAAAAGTATTATTTCTCCACTGAATTGTCTTGGCACATTTGGAAAATGCAGCCAAAATATAAGGATTAATTTCTGGACTCTCAGTCCTGTTCCATTGATCTATATCTATGCACGTACACGTACATGTTGTGCCAATACCATATCCTGATTAATGTATCTTTAAGTTTTTAAATTGAAAAGTAAGCATCCTTTCACTTTGTTCTTTTTCAAAGTTGGATTGGCTGTTCTGAGTTCTCTGTATTTTCATATATGTCTTAGAACAAACTTGTAAATTTCTAGAAAAAAAATGCCTGCTGTGTTTTTTATGAGGATTAGGTTGAATCTTCAGGTCAATTTTTAGAGGCTTGTCATCTTAACATGAGGTGTTCCTATCTATAAACATAAAATGCCTATTTATTAAGTAGTTTTCCATTTCTTTCATTATTGTTTTGCAGTTTTAAATGCCTTGTGTACTTGTTTTATTAAATTTGTTCTAAGTATTTTATTATTTTTGTTGCTATTGTAAATAGATTGTTTCCTTAATTTCACTTTGAAATAGTTCATTGCTGGTATAAAAGAATACGATGTAATTTTAAAAAATTAATCTTGTATCCTGATATCTTGATGAACTTTTGTGTTGGTTCTAATGTATATTTTGTGAATTCTTTAGCATTTCCTACATACAGAATTATGTCATTTGTGAAAAATAAAAATCTTAACTTCCTTTTCTTTTTTTTTTTTTGAATTGGAGTCTCACTCTGTCGCCCAGACTGGAGTGCGGTGACCGGGAGCAGCCTCGACCTGCTGGGCTCCAGCGATCCTTCCGCCTCAGCCTTCCTAGTAGCCGGAACTACAGGAGCGTGCTACCACGCCCGGCTAATTTTTTGATTTATTGTAGAGTTGAGGGCTCGCCAAGTTGCCCAGGCAGGTCTCGAACCCGCTGGCTCAGGCAATCCACTCACCTCAGCCTCCCAAAGCACGGGATTACAGGCTGAGCCACCGAGCCCGGCTAACTTCCTTTTCAATAGGATTTCCGTTATGCCCTTTACTTGCCTAATTGCACCGACTAAACTTCCAGTACAATATTGTATAGAAGTGGTGATCCTGCAAAATACATCGTTGTATTTTTCCTGATCTTAGCAGAAAAGCATTGAGCTTTTTATCATTAAGTATGAGATTAGGCGTTGGTTTTTGTTAGTGCTTTTTAACAGACTAAGGGTGTTCTCTTTTATCTTTAGTTTGTTGGACTTTTTTCTTTAATCACAAATGGATAGGATTGTTCCAATTTTTTTCCTGCATTTATTTGAAATGATGATATGATTTTTGTCCTGTATAATAGCAATGTGGTATATTGCATTAGGTAATTATTGGATTTTATACCAATGTTATACTCCTGTAATAAATCCCACTTGATCATGGTGAATAATCCTTTTTATGTGTTGTGGATTCAGTTTTATAATATTTTAAGGATTGAAAAATCAATAGTCACAAGAGATATGGTTATGCAGTTTGTTTTCTTGTGATGTCTTTATGTGATTTAGTATAATGATAATATTGGCCTCTTAGAATTAGTTTGGAAGTATTCATTCCTCTTCTGTTTTCTAGAGGTGTTTATGGAGTATTGGTATTAAATCTTCTTTAGATGTTTGATAACATACCAGCAAAGCCAGCTTAGTTTGGGATTTTATTAATGTGCATATTTTACTTAGTTATCTAATTTCTATACCTGCTGTATTTCTACTGAGTTTTTCTATTTCATCTTGAGTCAGTTTTAGTAATTTTTGTCTTTCTAGAAATGTGTTCCTATTATCTAAGGTATTTAATTTATTGGAATAAAATTGTTCACAGTATTATTTTGTAATTTTTTTTTTTTTTGAGACAGTGTTTCACTCTGTTGCCCAGGCTGAAGTGCAGTAGCACAATCATGGATCACTGCAGCCTTGACCGCCTGGGCTCAAGTGATCCTCCTGCCTCAGCCTTGCAAATAGCTGGGACTACTGGTGTGCACCACCATGTCTGGTGAAATTTTCTATCTTTTGTAGAGATAAGGTCTCACTTTGTTGCTCAGGCTGGTATCAAACTCTTAGTGTCAAGGGCTCCTCCCTCCTTGGCCTCCCAACGGGAATACAGGCAAGAGCCACTGAGCCTAGCTGTATCTTATAATTCTTAAAAATTTCTGTAGAGTCAGTGGCAATGTTCCCTTTTAAAATTCCTAATCCATGTCTTCCCTCATATTTTCTTTGTCAGTCTTGCTAAAGGTTTGTCAATTTTGTTTATCTGTTCAAAAAACCATCAGTTTGTTTTACTGATTTTTCTTTATTATTTTTGTGTTTTCAACTTCATTGATTTCTTCTTCTTTTTTTTCTTCTTTGTGCTTGCTTTGAGTTTATTTTGTTTTTCTTTCCCTATTTTCTTGAGGTGAGAACTTGGGTTATTGATTTGAGACTTTTTCTCTTTGCTAATATTGTCATTTAGAGGTATAAATTTCCCTCTTGTCACTGCTCCAACTGCATACCACATATTTTTGCTATTTTGTATTTTTATTCTTATCTATTATTATTTTTTTAAACCAATTTCTTATGTTGTATTTTTAGCTTTATTCAGTTCAATGTATCTTTTAAGATTTCACTTGGGACTTCTTGTTTCACTCATAATTATTCAGAATTGTATTTTTATTTTATTTTTTATTTTAAAGATGTGGAGTACGGGAGGCCAAGGTGAGTGAATTGCCTGAGCCTGTGGGTTCGAGACCCACCTGGGCAACTTGTCGAAACCTCATCTCTACAATAAATCAAAAAAATTTAGCTGGGTGTGGTGGCGTGCGCCTGTAGTTCCAGCTACTTGGAAGGCTGAGGCAGAAGGATCGCCGGAGCCCAGCAGGGCCAGGCTGCGGTGTCCAGGAGCGTGCTACTGCACTCCAGCCTGGGCGACAGAGAGAGACTCCAACTAAAAAAAAAAAAAAAGATGTGGAGTACAATTCAGGGTTAGGTATACAAATATTCATCATGCAGGTACCCTTGTTGAGGTGTGCCCCCCACTCCAGGCAGTTTTCTATATGTATTTATTAACTCTGTTTTAGTGATTACATGTTTTAGCTAAACAAAATCAAGTACTCGATTTATAGTTATTTTAACTTCGTCAGTGGTCACTTAATAAATTGCTTACTATTTTTCAGGTTCTGAACAAAAAATGTAATTTTTACTAATTTTTAAATAAAATAATACAGATTTAGGTAAAAATCATGAAATCAGTAGTTTTTAATGTTTTGTTAGCTTGTATTTCATAATATTTAGGTTAGAATGTTACTTTTTACTCACCTAAAATATAGAATAAAAGAGCAAAAGGCAATAATCCAGCAAAATTTCTATTATAATTTCTTAGCAGTATATAGTGTTTGTGTGTATATGTGTAAATTTTTTGGAGACAGTATCTGTTTATTCTTATGCATGCAAGGTTAAAAGTGTCACCTGGTTATTGAATTAAATATACTGCTTGTAACTCTCCAAAGCTATGTTGCTTTCCCCCAAAGTTCCCTAAAATATTATCTTCAAAGAGTAGAGATATATGGAGTTGATTTCAATTTCTAACATGCCTGTAAGTTAAAAACAGTGAGTATCATACACACTTATATAAAGTTAGTTACAACACATTTTTTTAATTTTTAATTTTTGTTATTTTAAAATTGTGGGGTACAAATTCAGGGTTAGGTATACAAATATTCATTGTGCAGGTACCATTGTTGATGAGGTGTGCAGAATTGTATTGTTTAGTTTCCAAGTAATTGGAAATTTTTCTCTTATCTTTTCATTATTTACTCCTCGCTTGATTCTGTGGTGGTCTGAAAACACATTATGTATGATTTTAATTCATTTAAATTTGTTAAGACTTGTTTCATAGTTTAGGGTATGTTTTATTCTGACAAAAATCCCCTGGGTACTTAAGAAGAATGTGTGTTCTCTATTGATGGAGTATTCTATAAAGTCAATTAGATCCTGTTGCTTTTTAATGTTGTTGAATATTTCTGTATCCTTGCTGTTTTTAAGTTTACTGGTTATATTGATTGCTGAGAAAGAGATGTTCAGGTCTCTAACTATGATTGTGGATTTGTCTATTTTTCCTCTTGGTTCTTTTGGTTTTTGTTTTACATATTTTACAGCTATGCTGCTTTCTGCATACATGTTTAGGATTGCTATGTCTTGTTGGTAGAGTGACACTTTTATTATTATGCAATGCTCCTCTCTGACCCTGATAATTTTTTTTGCTTTGAAGTCTACTATATTTGGTATTAGTATTTAGTATAGTCACTCCTGTTTCTTTTGATTAATATTTGGATCATATACCTATTTTCAATCCTTTTACTTTCCACTTACCTATATCATTATATTTAAAGTGGATTTCTTATAGACAGCATATAATAGGGTCATATTTATTTATTTCAATAGCTTTAGGGGGTACAAATAGTTTTGGGGTACATGGTTACATTAATACATACTAGTGAAGAAGTCTGGGTTTTAAGTGTACCCACCATCCCCACCTGTGCACATTGTACCCAATAGGTGATTTTTCATCACCCACTTCTTCTCCCCCCGAGTCTCCAGAGTACGTTATGTCATTCTCTATGCCTTTGCAGATCCCTAGCTTAGCTCCCACTTATAAGTGAGAACATGCAGTGTTTGGTTTTATGTTCCTGAGTTAGTTAACTTAGGATGATGCTCTCCAATTCCATCCAAGTTGCTGCAAGAGACATTATTTCATTATTTTTGATAGCTGAATAGTATTCCATAATGTATATATACCACAGTTTCATTATCCACTGATTAGTCAATGGGCATTTGGATTGATTTCACATCTTTGTAATTGTGAATTGTACTGCAATAAACATGTAGGTGCAGATTTTTTTTGTATAAAGACTTCTATTTCTTTGGGTAGATACCTAGTAGTGGAATTGCTACTTTTCGTTGTCTGAGAACTCTCCTCACAGATTTCCATAGATGTTGCACTAATTTACACTCCCACCAATGATGTATAAGCATTCCCTTTTCTCTGCATATGCACCAACACCTATTGATTTTGATTTTTTAACAATGGCAATCCTGACTGGTATAAGGTGGTATCTCACTGTAGTTTTAATTTGCATTTCTTTGATAATAAGTGATGTTTAGCATTTTTTCAAAGGTTTGTTGGCCATTTGTATATCTTCTTTTGAGAGATGTCTGCTCATGTTCATTTGCCCACTTTTTAATGGGGTCATTGACTTTTTTCTTGCTGATTTGTTTGAGTTTTTTGTAGATTCTAGATATTAGTCCTTTGTCAGATGTATAGTTTGCGAATACCTTCTCTCATTCTGTAGGTTGCCTATTTGCTCTGTTGATTATTTATTTTGCTATGCAGAAGCTTTTTAGTTTAATTAAGTCCCACTTGTTTATTTTTGTTGCATCTGCTTTTGAGGTTTTAGTCATAGATTATTTGCCTAGGCCAATGTCCAGAAGAGTTTTCCCTAGGTAGTCTTCTAGGATTTTTATGGTTTCAGTTCTGACATTTAAGTCTTTAATTCCTCTTGAGTTAATTTTTATATATGGGGAGAGATAGGGAATCAAGTTTCATTTTTCTGCATGTGGCTACTCAAGTTTCCCAGCACCATTTGTTGTATAGGGTGTCCTTTCCTCAATGTATGTTTTTGTCTGCTTTGTCAAATATCAATTGGTTGTAGGTATTTGGGTGTATTTCTGGATTGTCTATTCTGTTCCAGTGTTCCATGTGTATGCTCTTGTACCAGTACCATGCTGTTTTGGTTACTATAGCCTTGTAGTATAATTTGAAGTCAGATAATGAGATGCCTCCAGGTTTGTTCTTTGTCCTTAAAAATTATTTTGCCTATTCTGGCTCTTCTTTGGTTTCATATGAATTTTAGGATTGTTTTTCTCTAATTCTGTGAAAAATGACATTGGTAGTTTGGTTGGGATTGTGGCAAATTTGTTGATTACTTTTGGTAATAAGATTATTTTAGCAAAGCTGATTCTTTAATCCATGAGCACAGAATGTTTCTCCATTTGTTTGTGTCCTCCACAGATTATTTCATCAGTGTTTTATAGTTCTCCTTGTTGAGATCTGGCACCCCCTTTGTTAAATACGTTGCTATACAATTTTGCTTTTTCGTTGTTATTGTAAATGGAATTGAGTTCTTGATTTGATTCTCAGATTGGCCACAATTGGTATATAGCATTGCTACTGACTTGTGTGTGTTGATTTTGTATCCTGAAAGTCTACCGAATTCACTTATCAAGTTCAGGAGTCCTATGGAAGCATATTTAAGATTCTCTATGTATAAGAGATTCATATTGTCAGTATACAGAGATGGATTGATTTTTTTTCCCCAATTTGGATACCCTTCACTTCTTTCTGTTGGTTGATTGATTTGGCTAGGACTTCCAGTACTATGTTGAATAGGAGTGGTGAGAGTAGGCATCCTTGCCTTATTCCAGATCTGAGGGGAATTGCATTCACCTTTTCTCCATTCAGGGTGACATTGACTGTGGGTTTGATGTATATGGCTATTATTATTTTGAGGAGTGTTCCCTCTATGCCTATTTTGCTGAGGATTTTTTAAAAATCATGAAGTCAAGCCGGGCTCGGTGGCTCAGCCTGTAATCCCGCACCTTGGGAGGCTGAGGTGAGTGGATTGCCTGAGCCCACGGGTTCGAGACCCTCCTGGGTAAGCGAGACCTCATCTCTACAATAAATGAAAAAATTAGCCGGGTATGGTAGCGCGCGTCTGTAGTTCCAGCTACTTGGAAGGCTGAGGCAGAAGGATCGCCGGAGCCCAGCAGGTCGAGGCTGCGGTGGCCGGGAGCGACCACCGCACTCCAGTCTGGGCGACAGAGTGAGACTCCGACTCAAAAAAAAAAAAAAAAATCATGAAGTCGTGCTATAGTTTATCAAATGCTTTTTCTGCTTCTATTGAAATGATCATATGATTTTTGCTTTTAATTCTGTTTACATAGGGCAACACATACATTGACTTGTGTATGTTGAACCACTCTTGCAACCTTGGGCTAAAACTCACTTTTCGTGGTGTCTTATTTATTTTTTTATGTGCTGTTGAATTTTGTTTGCTAATATTTTTGTTGAGGATTTTTACATTCATGTTTATAAGGGATATTGGTCTGCAGTTTTCTGTTTTGTTGTATCTTTTCTCAGCTTTGATATCATAGTGATACTGGCTTCATAGAATGAGTTAGGGAGAATTCCCTCCTCTTCAAACTTATGGAATAGCTTCATTAAAACTAGTACCAGTTCCTCTTTGAAAGTCTGATAGAATTCAGTTGTGAGTCCATCAAGTCTTGAACTTTTTTGTTAGAAGACTTTTAATTACTGTGTCAATCTTGCTGCTCATTATTGCTTTACTGTTAAAACTTTCCACTGCGTTTTATACTTCCCTAAATGATTCTTTCATTTCTAGAACTTCAGCTTGTTTTTTTTTTTTATGGTGTCTATCTCTTTAGAGAATTTTTAATTCATGTTCTGAATAGCTTTTTAAAATTCCTTTATGTTGGTTTTCAACTTTTTCCTGAAGCTCATTGAGTAGTTTTATATTCAACCATTTGAATTCTATGTCTGCAATTTCAAAGATTTCACTTCTTTTAAGTGTCCATTGCCAAAGAGTTGCTGTAGTTTGGGGGTGGGGGGGGAGGTGTTGGAGAACTATATATTTTTTTTCACATTTTCAGAATTATTTTTCCGTTTCCTTCTCATTTGGGTGAATTATTTCTTCCTATTTGAGGCCAGTGGTAGGGGGCTAGTGTAGGTACTGTAAGGTTCCCTTGTTTTTATCTATCTTTGTTGTGGTAAGTTTCTCAATTGTTAGCTATGGTAGTCCTCTCTGGGTACCTGCACTGGCCCATGATGTCCTGAGTGAACAGAGTGGTTTAGAAAGTGGTGTTAGCTGGGGTCTGGGATCAGGTCTTCCCCAAAGCTGAGATATTATATCAGAAGTAATGGGCTGTGCTGTTGACCTCTGGCTAGGAGATTGTGCTTGTGGGAGACAGCCAATCACAATGGTGGCTGTGGGCTTTCAGCCTGGCCTGTATTGCCCCAAGAAAGGGCTCAGCCTAGGTAAGTGCAGGGTAGGGCTCTGGAGAGCATCCAAATTCTCTGTTTTTAGCCTTCGAGGGGAGTGTGAGGGAAAGAAACTTAAGCACCCTACCTATGTATACTCTTGGATGCCCCAGTGGGGATTAAGAGGGCGTCCAGAGACACTGGGGTAATGCTATTGTGCAGGATGGGCACAGAAGAGTTTACACAGAAGTTGCTATGGTAAGTCCAACATGGCCCCCATCCCTACCTTAGCCCCAGTCAGTTTGCCTTCCAAATGTCAAAGTGAAGGCTGCTTAGGGGCCTCAGGGTTCTCATGGCAGCCCATCCCTGCCAGGAACTGTCTGAAGGTGTGTAGTTTGCCCTTGGGGGTTCCATCCACTCCCAGGCCAGCCAGAAGCAGTCATTCATAATGGTTAAGCTCCTGGGATATTGCAGCTGGAGCTGCTCAGGGCTTTTATTTTTCCTGCACTACTCCACATGGGTTTTTGCAAAGCACAGCTGTGGATAAGGCAGTCTTCCATGAGGCTAGAGTCCGGCAAGGCTTAGGGGCTCTCTAAGTCTGTGGCAGGAGCACAGAACTCCTGAATTCTCCTCACCCACCTTCCCTACTATGTCCAGAGGCTGCTAGTAATCTGTGCCATGATCTAGAGGAGAGTCTGTCTAGTTCCAGCCTAGGTCACTTGATTTTTCCCTTCTTTGTACTATGTGGTTATTATCACTTCTTTGACGAGTCATGAGGTGTGCTGCTTGCTTTGTTCCTCTCTGAGAACTAAGGGAACTCTATCTTTCTTTACTCCATAGGATAAACACAGTCTAGCTGCAGCCATTTTAATAAAAAAATAAATAAATAATATGATTGGGTCATTTTAAAAAATCCACTCTGTCAATTTCTATCTTTTAATTGGTGTATTTTGATGATTTACATTCAAGGTAATTATTAATATGTTAGAACCTAAGTGTTCCATTTTCTTTTGTTTGTTCTCTCTGTTTTTCATTACACTCTTTTGACTTTCTTGCCTTCCTCTGAGCTATTTGACCAGTTTTTATATTTTAATTTTGGTTTATCTATAGTATTTTTTAGTGTATTTTATATAAGTTTTTAGCGGTTGCTCTAAGTATTATACTATTCATACATAACTTATTACAGTTTACTGTTGCTGATATTTTGCCAGTTTAATTGTAGAAACCTTTCCTCTATGTTCTTCTATGCTATCTTATTTATATATTTTCTTAAATATTTCTTTTATATTTACTGAAAACCATCCTTTTTTTTTCTTTAATCATGGAAAATCTGGCAAACTGCTAATTAAGATGACCGATGTGAGGCAACTATAGTGAGGTTCTCTCACAAAGTAAACCAAGATAGAGAAGAGTTTCCTCAACACCTGGAGAGAAACAAGACCAGCAGCATGCCTCATGACTCTTCAGAGGAGCAATAATAACCACAGAGTGCAAAGAAGAGAAAAATCCATCAATCTGGGCTGAAACTAGCCAAACTGTCACCTGTACCACCACAGTCCACCAGCAGCTTCTAGGTGCAGTGGGAAGGTGAGTGAAGGGAATTTAGGAGTTCTGTGCTCCTGCCATAGACTTGGAGAGTCCCTTAAGCCTTGTGAGACTCCAGTCCCTCACGGGAAACTGCCTTACCCACAACCATGCTCTGCCGAAGCCCACGTGGAGTGATGCAGGAAAAAAGATACCCTAGATCAGCACCAACCACCATTCCCAGGAACTCAACACTTGTGGGCAGCATGGCTACTTTCTAGCTGGCCTGGGAGGAAAACACCCCAAAGAAAAACTCCTTAGCTGCAGATAGTTCCTGGCTGGAACAAGTTGCCTTGAGAACACCGGAGGCCCTGAGGCCAGTTTCACCTTGACACTTGGAAGGAAGATTGCCTGAGGCTAAAGTGGGGAGCTGGGTGGGATTCATTGGCATACCATTCATTTTCCTGTGCCTGCCAGGCACAACAGTAAGGGTTACTCCAGTGGCCTGAGACTCCCTCCTAATCCTCACTGGGGTAGCCAAGAGCACATTCTTGTGGGGTACTGAAGCTCCTTCTCCCCACACCCTGCATTCCCCTTAAAGGCTCAAAACAGACATAGAACTTGGGTAATCCCCAGAGCCTCGTCCTCTGCTAAGGTTGGCTAGGCATTTCCTTGGAGCAACACATGCCAAGGAGAAAGTCCACAGCCACCATCACAGCTGGCTTTCTCCCACAAGTGCTACCTCCTGGCCAGAGGTCAACATTATTGGCCACCACATCAGATATAATACCTCAGCTTTGAGGACAGCCTGACCCCCAAACCCAGAAACACCACTTTCCAAGCCAATCCAGTCACTCAGAACATCATGAGCCAGGGCCAGTATCTAGCAAAGGACTGCCACAGCTGACAATTGAGAAATTTGCCACATTAACGTTATATACAACTAAGGGAACCCTACAGTGCCTACGCTAGCCCCATGCTAGCCTCAAAGAAGAAGAAATAGTCTACCCAAATGAGAAGGAACCAGAAAAATAATTCTGAAAATATGAAAAAACTGTTCTCCAACACCCCCAAAACTAGTACAGTAACTATTCAGTAATGAACACTAAAAAAAAGGAAATATTTGAAATTCCAGACACAGAATTCAAAAGTTTGATTATAAAATTGATCAATTAATTTCAGGAGACAATTAAAAACTGACATAAAGAAATTTTTAGAAACTATTCAGGACATGAATGGAAAATTCTCCAAAGAGATAGACACCAAAAACAAACAAACAAACAAAACAAGCTGAAGCTCTGGTAATGAAAGAATTATTTAAGGAAGTACAAAATGTAGCTGGGTTCGGTGGCTCAGTCTGTAATCACGTGCTTTGGGAGGCCGAGGTGAGTGCATTGCCTGAGCCCGCGAGTTCGAGACCTGCCTGGGCAACTTGACGAGACCTCATCTCTACAATAAATCAAAAAATCAGCTGGGTGTGGTAACGCATGCCTGTAAATCCAGCTACTCGGAAGGCTGAGGTGGAAGGATTGCCTAAGCCCAGCAGGTCAAGGCTGCAGAGGCCGGGAGCAGCCACTGCACTCCAGTCTGGGTGACAGAGTGAGACTCCAACTAAAACAACAACAACAACAACAACAACAACAACAAAAATGCAATGAAAAGTTTTAACAGTAGACTAGAACAAGCAGAAGAAAGGATATCAGAACTTGAAGACAAGCCTTTTGGATTAACCCAATCAGACAACAATAAAGAAAAAAGAATAATGAGAGTGGAACAAAGTCTCAAAGAAATATGGAATTGGCCGGGCTTGGTGGCTCAGACTGTAATCCCGCGCTTTGGGAGGCCAAGATGAGTGAACTGCCTGAGCCCGCGGGTTTGAGACTCGCCTGGGCAACTTGGCGAGACCTCATCTCTACAATAAATTTAAAAAAATTAGCCGGGCATGGTAGCACGTGCCTGTAGTTCCAGCTACTTGGAAAGCTGAGGCGGAAGGATCGCCGGAGCCCAGCAGGTCAAGGCTGCTGTGGCTGGGAGCGACCACTGCACTCCAGTCTAGGCGACTGAGTGAGACTCCAACGCAAAAAAAAAAAAAGAAAGAAAGAAAGAAAGAAATATGGAATTATGTAAAATATCCTAACCTAAGAATCATAGGTGTTCCTAAGGAAGAAGAGAAAGCAACAGGTTTGGAAAACCTATTTGAGGGAATAATGGAGGAAAACTTTCCAGAGATCTAAACATCCAGATATAAGAAGCCCAAAGAACCCCCAGAAGATTCATTGCAAAAAGTCATACCCAAGGCATATAATTATCTAGGTATGCAAAGTTAATGTGACGGAAAGAATTTTAAGAGACAAAAGCATTAAATAATGTACACAGGTAAACCTGTTAGACTCACAGCAGACTTCTCAGAAGAAATCCTACAAGCCAAAAAGGAATGGGGCCTCATCTTCAACATCCTCAAACAGAATAATGGTCAGCCAAGAATTTTGTATCCAGCAAAACTAAGTTTCATAAATGAAGGCAAAATGAAGTATTTCCCAGAGAAGCAAAAGCTGAGGGAATTTGTGACTGCTAGATGAGCTCTTTGAGAAATACTCAAAGGAGTTCTAAATACCGAAACAGAAGGTCAAAATACACCAGTAGAAAAATGTTGGAAACCATAACAGGCCTTATGGAACACCAATACAATAGAGAAAATAAATTAATAAGTAGAGCAACCAGATAACAACCAGTTTGATGAATGCAATAGTATCTTACATATCATTATTAACTAGGAATGCAAATGGTCTCAATGCCCCACTACAAATATATAGATTGGTAGAATGGATAAAAAACACAACTCAAATATCTTCTGCCTTCAAGAAACCCATTTAACTCACAAAGACTCTTATGGATTTGAGATAAAGGGATGGGGAAAAATATTCCATGCAAATGAAAATGAAAAATGAGCAGGAGTAGTCATTCTCATATCAGATAAAACAGACTTGAAATTAACAACAGTAACAAAAACAAAGGCAATGATGGTTATTATATAATGATAAAGGTATCAATCCAATGAGAAGACATAACAATTTAAAATATATATGTGTTCCTAACACCAGAGTCCCCAGCTTTATAAAACAAATTCTCTAGACCTAAAAAAAGAGACAGAAAGCAATACAATAATAGTGGGAGACTTCAACACTCCACTGACAGCAAAAATAAATTATCAAGGCAGAAATTCAACAAAGAAACATTGGGGTTAAACTGGACTCTAGAGAAAATGGAACTCACCGACATCTATGGAACATTCCACCCCAAAACTATAAAGTATACACTTTACTCATTAGCACATGGAACATTCTTCAAGATAGACCATATGATAGGCCACAAATCAAGTCTCAATGAATTAAAAAAATCAAAATCATATCAAGCACATTCTCAGACCACAGTGGAATAAAACTAGAAATTAATTCCCAGAAGAACTCACAAAACCAAACAAAAACATTGAAGTAGAACAATCTATTCCTGCATGATCCTTGGGTCAACAATGAAATCAAGATGGAAATTTAAAAATTCCTCAAAATGAATGACAGCAATGAAACACATTACCAAAGCTTCTGGAACATGGCCAAAGCTGTGCTCAGAGGAAAATTTATAGTGCTTAAGGCCTACATTAATAAGACTGAAAGATCACCTATTGACAACCTAACATCACACCTCAAGGAACTAGAAAAATATGAACAAACCAAACCCTAAGCTACCAGAAGAAAATAAATAATGAAGATCAGGGCAAAACTAAATGAAATTGAAATTTTAAAAAAATAAAAAGAATCAGTGAAACAAAAATTGGTTCCTTGAAAAGATAAACAAAATTGATAGACCAGTAGCTAGATTAATTAAGAAATGAAGAGAGAAGACTCAAATTAGTTCAATCAAAAGTGAAAATGAAGACATTACAACTGATATGATGAAAATGCAAAAGATCATCTGAGACAATTATCAACACTTCTACAAACAAACCAGACAATCTACAGGAAATGGATAAATTTTTGGAAACATATAGCCCCCCAACCTTGAATCAGGAACAGACCAATAATGAATAGCAAGATTAAAACAGTAATTAGAAGAATCCCAACAATAAAATTCCAGTACCAGATAGACTCACAGCTGAATTCTACCTGATCTTCAAAGAAGAACTGACACCAACGTTATTGAAGCTATTTCACAAGATTGAGAAGAAGGGAATTCTCCCTAACTCATTCTATGAAAACAATATCACTCTGATACCAAAGCCAGGAAAACACACACACACACACACACACACACACACACACACACACACACAAAACTACAGACCAATATACCTTATGATCATGAACATGAAACAAAATAATAGCAAATCAAATTCAATAGCACATAAAAAAATAATACATCACGACCAAGTGGGTTTTATTCCAGGGACACAAGAGTGATTCAACATACACAAGTCAGTTAATGTGTCTCACTACATAAACAGTATTAAAAACAAAAATCATATGATCATTTCAATAGATGCAGAAAAAGCATTTGATGAAATCCAGCATCCCTTCACGATGAAAACCATCAGCAAAATAGGCTTAGAAGGAACATTTCTCAAAATAATAAAAGTTATATATGACAAACCCACAGCCAATGTCTTGCTGAATGGAGCAAAGGTGGATGCATTCCCCTTCATAACTGGAAAAGACAAGGGTGCCCATTTTCACCACTCCTACTCAACATAGTACGGGAAGTCCTAGCCAAAACAATCAAGCAATAAAAATAAATAAAGCATATCCAAATTGGAAAAGAAGGCCTGCAACTATCTCTATATGCCAGCGATATGGTCTTATACCTAGAAAATCCTAAAGTCTCTTCCAAGAGACTCCTGGACTTGATAAAAGAATTCAATAAAGTTATAGGGTACAAAATCAACATGCACAAATCAGTAGCACTGCTATACACCAATAGAGACCAAGCTGGGAATCAAATCAATTACTCAATTCCATTTACAATAGCAACTAAAATGCAAAAAATACCCAGGAATATATTTAACCAAGGAGGTGGAATATCTCTACCAAGAGAGTCAAAAAACTCTGATGCAAGAAATTGTAGAGAATACAAACAAATGGAGAAACATTCTATGCTCATGGATTGGAAGAATAAAGATTGTTAAAATGACTATATTACCCAAAGTAATCTACAGATTCAACACAATCCTTATCAAAATACCAACGTCATTTTCACAGAATTAGACAAAACAATCCTAAAATTTATGTGGAACTAAAAAAGAGCCAGAATATCCAAAGAAATCCTAAGCAAACAGAACAAACCTGGAGGCATCACATTATCTGACTTCAAATTATACTAAAAGGCTGTAGTAACCAAAACAGCATGGTACTGATACAAGAACAAACACATGGACCACTGGAACAGAAAAGACAATCCAGAAATAAACCCAAATACCTACAACCAATTGACCTTTGACAAAGCAGACAAAACATATATTGGGGAAAGGACACCCTATTCAACAAATGGTGCTGGGAAAATTGGATAGGTACATGCAGAAAAATGAAACTTGATTCCCATCCCTCCCCATATTCAAAAATGAACTCAAGATGGGTTAAAGACTTAAATGTCAGAACTGAAATAATAAAAATCGTAGGAAAAAACTTAAGAAAAGCTCTTTTGGACATTGACCTAGGCAAATAATTTATGGCTAAAACCCCAAACGCAAATGCAACAAAAGCAAAAATAAACAAGTGGGACTTAATTAAACTAAAAAGCTTCTGCACAGCAAAATAATCAACAGAGTAAATAGACAACCTACAGAATGGGAGAAGATACTCACAAACTATACATCTGACAAAGGATTAATATCCAGAATCTACAAAAAACTCAAACAAATCAGCAAGAAAAAAGCAAATAACTCCATTAAAAGTGACTAAATGCCATGAACAGACATCCATCAAAAGCAGATATACACATGGCCAATAAACATGTTTTTTTAAAAAGCTCAACATCACTTATCATCAGGGAAATGCAAGTTAAAACCACAACGAGACACGACCGTACACCAGTCTGGATGGCTAGTATTAAAACAAAAACAAAAAACCCAGGCAACCCCCTCGGTTCCCCTCCCACTGTGGGAGCTTTTCTGTCCTCTCAATAAATCCTGCTTTCTCAAAACAAAAACAAAAACAAAAACCAAACAAGAAACAATAGATGTTGATGCAGATGCTGAGAAACAGGAACACATGTACTGTTGGTGGGAGTGTAAATTAGTACAGCCACTATGGAAATTCATATAGAGATTTCTTAAACAACTAAAAGTAGATTTACCATTTGATCCAGCAATGCCACTACTAGGTATCTACCCAACAGAAAAGAAGTCATATATAAAAATAAAAACACCTGCACCTGCATGTTCATTGCAATAAAATTCACAATTGTAAAGATGTGGATTACCATTACCAATCAGTGGAAAATGAAAATGTGGTATATACACACTATGGAATACTATTCAGCTGTCAAAGATAAATGTCCATTACCAATCAGTGGAAAATGAAAATGTGGTATATATACACTATGAAATACTATCCAGCTATCAAAGATAATGAAATAATGTCTTTTGCAGCAACTTGGATGAAATTGGAGATAATCATCCTAAGTGAAATAATTCAGAAACAGTAAACCAAACACCACATGTTCTCACTTAAAAGTGGGAGCTAAACTAAGGATCTGCAAAGACATAGAGAATGGTATAATGGATACTGGACACTCAGAAGGGGGAGGGAGGGATGGGGTGGAGGGATAAAAAAATCACCTATTGAGTACAATGTGCACAGGTGGGGGTGATGGATACATTTAAAGCCCAGACCAAAACAATTTGTATCCCCCAAAGCTATTGAAATAAAAAAATTTAAAAATTGGTGAATTTAAACATGTGTCATCTCCTTGTGGTGGGAACATTCAAAATTCTCTTTTCCTTATTATTTACTATAGTCATCCTACATTGCAATAGGACATCAGAACTTATTGTTTCTTTTAAATTCTAACTTTGTACCCATTGACCAGCCTTTCCTCACCCTCCTTTCCTATACCTTCTCAGTATCTGGTAACCACTGCTCTACTCATCACTTCTATCAGATCAAATTTTCAGATTCCAAATATGAATGAGAACATGCAGCATTTGCCTTTCTGGGTCTGTTTTATGTCACCTAACATAATGTCCTCCAGGTTTATCCATGTTGTTGAAAATGATGGGATTTCATTCTTTTTATGGCTGAATGGTATTATACAACATATATGTGTATCAAGACATCACATTGTACCTCATAACTATGTACAATTATTGTCAGTTAAAAACAAAAATAAAATGTTTGGCAAATTCAAAAAAAGAAAAATCTATTTTTACTCATATTTTTAATCATTTTAGTATTTTTCTTCTTTCCTTTTGTTACACAATTTCTTTTTAAAAATCATTTTGTTTCTGTTTAGAGGATTTCCTCTAGCTGTTCTTTAATGTAGTTCTGCTAGTGACAATTTCCCTTAGTTTTCATTTATCTGAGAATGTCTATACTTCTCCTTTCTTGCCGAATGATATATTTTTTTTTTGAATATAGAATTCTTGGTTCACTGTTCTTTCCTTTCAGCACTTCAAAATGTATCCCTTCCATCTGGCGTGTATAGATTTCTGTCGAGAAATTCTATGTAATTCAAATAATTTTTTCCTATAGGTAATGTATGAGGGGGTATCCCCCCCAAAACAGAATTCTTTTTTGTAGGGCAAGCCTCTTGTGGTACAGGCTTCCCCTGCTAAGTAAGTGTTCTAGGAACCAATTGTCACCAGTGTGCCAGCTAGCATTGATATGAGAGGCTGCATTTGACTGCAGATAATTTTTTTAGAGATTCAGCACATTTGCCCATTTCATGTTGGGTGATTTACGAGCACACCTGCCCATACTGCGCTGAGTATTCATCAGTTTTTGACCAAAAATGGCATGACCCTCTGTGCCCCACCCTCTCTATTCACCTGATCTCACCTCAAGTGGCTTTTTTGTGTTTCCCAGATGAAAAAAGGCAGGGATTCTCCCCACTCCCCTGGGGATTGCAGACCAGTAGTGGTCCATGGCCTGTTAGGAACTGGGCCGTACAGCAGGAAGTGAGTTGCAGCAAGCAGAGTTCCATCTCCTATCTGATCAGCAGTGGCATAAGATTCTCATATAAGCGTCAACCCTATTATGAACTACACATGCAAGGGATCTAGATTGCATAAGCCTTATGAAAACTTAATGCCAGATAATTCCCCTCCTCCCCTCCCCCCTTTTGTGGA
This sequence comes from Tarsius wallacei, assembly GCA_963574415.1. Lineage (NCBI taxonomy): Eukaryota > Metazoa > Chordata > Mammalia > Primates > Tarsiidae > Tarsius > Tarsius wallacei. Next base: position 3,680 of record CAUYQG010191152.1, on the reverse strand, counting down.
AAATGTCTTCCGCAAAACCAGTACCTGATGCCAAAAAAGGTTGGAGATCACCACTCAAAGAGAAACATTTTGCCAATGTGGAAGAGGTGAAACAAAAAAACAGCAGAAGCACTAAAAAATATCAAAATCGATAAATTTAAAAACTGTTTTGAGCAGTGGAAAAGGCATCTCAATAGGTGTATTGCATTAAACGAAGAGTACTTTGAAGGTGACTGAAATTTAAATATGTAAGAATAAATACACAATTTTTAATAAATAAATTCTGGATTTTGGGGGTCACCCTTCATATTTATTCTGTCTTTCTGTAATCCCTAGAGTAACCACCAAAAAGAAGATATAGTCAAAAGTTTGAGATAAATTAAAACAAAATATTAAACATATTGAAATAATAAAACAAAAAGCAGAAAAGTTGGAAGAGAGAAAGAAAAACCAAAGGGCAAAAGAGATAACAAATTATAAAATGGTAGACCTAAATAAAAATTATAATTACATTAAATGTAATGGTCTAAACCCATCAACCAAAAGACATATTGTCCGAATGGATTTTGAAAAAAATCGTAACCACGTGCTGTCTATAAGAAATCCACTTTAATTAACAATAAAAATTGGATAAAGGTAAAAGAAAGAAAAAAAGGTATATACCATGCAAATGCTAACCAAAAAAGGGAGGGAATGGCAATGTTAATATCAGAGCAAGTAGACTTCAGAGCATGAATAAGGAGGGTCATTAATAATGATAGAAGTGTAAATTCACCAAGAAGATACAACAATTCTAAATCACATGTACCTAGCCACAGAATTTCAAAAAGCTGAAACAGCAAATGACATAACTGAATGGAGAAATGGGCAATTCACAATTATAGTTGGATATTTTAATCCTTCTTTCTCAGTATTCAATAAAACAAGTAAAAAAGAAATCAGTAAGACATAGAAGAACTAAACAATACCATCGACCAACTGCAACAAATTGACATTTAACAAAGTCACCACTCAACAATGGAAGGCTGCAGATTCTTTTCAAATGAAAATGTTCAGCAAAACTGAACATATCTTGGGTCATACAGCAAACCTTAACAAATTTAAAAGAATTGAAATCATGCACAGTATGTTCTTCAAGCATTTTTAAATTAAAGTAGATAGCAACAGAATGACAACTAGTCAACCTTTAAACACTTGAATTTCAAGCATCACATTTTGAAATTATTTATGGATAAAAGAATAATTCTCGAATGAAATTAGAAAACAACTTAAACTGTAGAAATATGAAAATACAACCTTTAAAAAATTGTGAGATGAAACTAAGGCAGTGTGGCCAGAGCAAAAATTATGGAATAAAATGCATACGTTACAAAAGAAGAAAGATTTCCAATATGCAAAGTAAATCTCCATCTTAAGAAACTAGGGAAAGACATTTGTATACATAACCCTGAATAGTACCCAACATATTTAAAATTAAATATTAAAAAAAAGAAACTAGAGAAAGAACATCAAGATAAACTAAAAGCAAGAAACCATGAGGAGGGAGGAAATAACAAATGTAAGAGAAGTAAATGAACTGAAATGAGAAAAACAATATAGAAGATCAGTAAGACTAAAATCTGCTTTTAAAAACACAATCAATGAAATTGATAAGGCTTTGGGCATAGTGACAAAGAAAAAGAGACAAAAGTTTTGAATATCAGAAAGGAGATAAAAGATACCATTATAGACCTCATAGACATTAAGAAGATAAGGAATACTAAAACAACTTTATGCAACTAAATTCAACAAATTAGGTGAAATGTGTCAGTTTCTTGAAAGCCCCAAACTAAAAACGAACCCCAAAAGAAACAAATAACTTAGCCAGGCATGATGGTGCCCGCCTGTAGTCCCAGCTAATTGAGCAGCTGGGGTGGGAGAATTGCTTAAGCCTGTGAGTTTGGGAGTGCAGTGAACTATGATCACATTACCGTGCTCCAGCCTGAGTCAAAGAGCAAGACCCTGATTCTAAAAAAAGTTTAAAAAAATTCAATCAATGAAATCAGTCCTGTTAACAAATATAAGAAAAATATGATATTAATTGATGTGCATATCAATTAAAATACATCTATTTATGATGAAAAACTCTCATTATACTAAGATAAAAAGGAGCTTTCTTCTTTTATATGCTTATAGAAGGCTTTTCAAAATTGCGGTATAATTCACATAAGATTCCCTACCCCCACATTTTCTTTAACTTAGAGTCTCACTCTGTCACCCAGGCTGGAGTGCAGTGGCACAATCATGGCTCACTGTAGCCTCAACTTCCTGGGCTCAGGTGATCCCTTCACCTCAGCCTCCTAAGTAGCTGGGACTACAGGCACACACCACAACACCCAGCTAATTTTGTTTTTTTAAAGATGGGAGTCTTCTTATGTTGCCCAGGCTGCTCTCAAAATCTTAGGCTTAAGCGATCCTTCTGCCTTGACCTCCCAAAATGCAGGGATTACAGGCATGAGCCAGCATGCCGAGCTTAGATTCACCATTTTTAAAGTGGGACAGTTTAGTGGTTTTGAATATATCCACCAAGTTGCACAAGAATCACCACCAACTCCAGAACATTTTTAACATCACAAAAAGAAAACTTGTACCTATTAGCAGTCACTCTGCATTCCCTGTTTCCCCTAGTCTCTGGTAGCAACTAATCTACTCTGTCTCTGAATTTGCTTATTTTAGACATTGTGTACAAATGGAATCAACAATATGTAGCTTTTTGTGTTTGGCTTTTTTGACTAAGCATCGTGTCTTCAAGGTTCATCCACATGGTAGTAATATTACTTCAGTATTTTTTTCTCTTTTCATTCTTTTTTTAAAGTAAAAATCACATAACAAAATTAACTATTTCAAAGTATGCAATTCTGTGGAACTTAGAATATTCATTATATTATGCAGCATCACCTCTATCTAGTTCCAAAATATTTTCATTACCACAAAAGAAAACCCTGTGCTCATTAAGCGATTACTCCCCATCCCACTCTCCCCTCTCCACCCCCAGCTCCTGGCAGTCACCAATTTGGTTTCCATCTCTATGGATTTATCTATTCTGAATATTCCATATAAATAGAATCAAGCAATATGTGACCTTTTGTGTCTGGCTTCTTTCATTTAGCATAATATTTTTTAGGTTAATTTATGTTGTGGTATGTGTCAGTACTTTATTATTTTTCATGGCTGAGTAATGTAACCAGGGCTGTTTCTACCTCTTGGCTATTGTGAAGAGTGCTGCTACAAAAATTAGTGTATAAGCTTTTATTTGAGCATTTGTTTTCAATTCTGTTTTTGTTGTCGTTTTTTGTTGGTTTGTTTTGCGTTTGAGTCTCGCTCTGTTGCCTGGGCTGGAGTGCAGTGGCACAATCACTGCCACCACATTTTCAACCTGCTGGGCTCAGGTGATCCTTCTGCTTCAGCCATCTAAGTAGCTGGAACCACAGGCACGCACCACTATGCTTGGCTAATTTTTTAAAAATTTGTTGTAGAGACGAGGTCTTGCCAAGTTGCCCAGGCTGATCTTGATCCCTTGGGCTCAGGCAATTCTATTGCCTCTGCCACCTGAAATACTGGAATTACAGGCATGAGTCACAATGCCCAACCTGTTTTTGGTTCTTTGGGGTATATGTTTAAGAATGGAATTTCTGAATCATATGTTAATTCTGTGTTTAGCT